>JAYEVI010000072.1:0-101571 GCA_036346575.1 Dendrocalamus sinicus | reverse complement strand
TCAAGTTACCCTAAAAATTAGGATAAAAATCGTTCGACAACGACGAGTGGTTTGCTATGCCAGTTCTTTGAACCTTCTGTCCAGTTTATCTTAGTTGTCTTCTTCTTTTGAAGTCACTAAATGGCTAACACTTCCAGAAGCAAACGTCATGCTGCAAGGGAAAAACATTGATGGATGTTGCAATAACGATCAATATAAACATTGTAATCATGGAACCACATCCTTTTGTTTTCACAACAGTACATATCATGTTTATTTTAAAGAAGAAGAAACACAATTCCTGTCACCCTTGTACTTTCTTTAGTTCCAATCGGTAATACATATACATGGTATGGGAGTGAAAACTCAGCTTCTAAACTCCTACCTTTCGTCAACTCTCTTTCTTATTGTCTTGCCCTAGCTGTCACCATTTCATTTCTCCCTATTCTATCAAAATCAGATTCTAGATAATAAAGAATTAGAGATTTCACAAAACTTGAGGTGGCATGGACATGATTTACACCTATCGCTTATAATCATCACAACTCTAGTAGTTCACAGCAGATAAATAATTCCTCACATCTTTGCCAGCAGAATGCAAGAAGAATACCTGACTTGAGAAAATGATCAAGAATGTTGATCATAAAAGGGTCGTTCTTTAGTCAGCTCTTAATCTCAGGATCTCCTTTGTTGTTCGCTTCCTAAAATATTCCATGTGTTCCTGCAAATAGTAACTGATTAGACAAATCAAACTAAATAGAGTACAAGGTAAATGCGTACACCACTGTATATGAATGTTTGAGAGAGATTAAGCCTCATGTCAGCAGGTTACGGTTCTCCATTTAAGCTTGAATTCACAGTTCAAGCCTCTTTTGTAGGCCTGTTTTGGAGGGCCTTGAGCTCAGAGGAACTCAAGCCCCTCCAAAGAGACCCTAAGCATGTCTCATAAATTCACCACACATGTGTTATACTCACCTGACTAAAAGACAGTCCGAGACCTCTGCTGTGGAAATCGATGAACTTAAGCATAAACATACCGCAATCCCACCTATTACAAGAGAAGTTCAATGTCAAATATGTCCAGGTCTGCTCGTTGCTATATACAGTACAAATTTCAGGTAGAGAATAATTGGGTGTTGAAAATGGAGTAATACACTGAATGATGATATTTAACACTTCATATGAGCTCATTCATCACACACTGAATTTAGGCAGGTAAAAAGTAGCGGAAAGAAGGTCTACCCATTCTGCTGCAAAGGAAGAGAATCTGATACTTCTTCCTGCCAAGAACTAGTGTCTATATCTATGTTACTCTTGTCCTTCAATTCATCCATGATATATCTAGCCTGACAGAAACAGAAAAACATAACTTCAATTTAACTAATGTATAACCAATGGATGTATCCTAATAATAATGTAATTTACTGCTTTGTAAGTTAAACATCAGTACATCTTAAATGATGAAAGAAAAAAATAATTCTGAAGAGCGTGAATCCTTTAGGATATCGCAAATATCACGGCAAAAATGTAACACATTTCCTTTTCAATAGCACAGAGAACAAGCCATGTGAATTACACGAATAAACAAGTTGTAAAATAGTTGTCCACCTTTATACTACTATGGTACTATGAGCTCTACAATCCACCGACAGAACACCACAACATGCTTATCCACAATGACTTGAAACAATTACCTCAAATGTTATACTTAAATCAATTCCTACAAAACTTATCATTGGGTTGTTAACAAACCATCCTAGGAAACCACTTTTTCATATGTCATAACGGAAGTAATCAGAAATTATACTTCTTGGCTCTCTAGGTAATCAGAAATTCATTTCTAAGACATCAGTTAAGCCTACCAGTATTCTCAGTACAGCACAGTCCATGCCACCAAGAAAATCAAGATATTGAAAAGTTCTATCCTTCATGTTTATAATTGCCAGGCACCAATGTATATCTCTATGTACTGGAACAAAGATCTGCAAAATAAATTCTGACAATAAGTTGAACGTGAGAAATAAGAATGTAAAAAGAGAAAAGGCCAATAACAAAAAAAAAAGGGATCTGGTAGCAACTTTACTTTGTCACACTCGACAAGTCCATAACCCAACTTCTTGAGGGTCGTCCATCTTCTAACAGATTGATAGTCATAACCAGCTTTTCCACAAGCAAGCTGCACAGGAATTCAGAAAGCTGTGAGTTGTGCAGTGTGCTGGCTACATGTTAAATTCATGATGAAAGATCTAACAAGCAAGGTTATTAACAAATAGTAAGGAATGTTACAACCCAGAAAAGGAATGTAGACGTATACTGGAAGAACAGCATACAACAGTGATATATAGCATAGCAAGTCACACATATACATATGTATTGTAATTCAAGAAAAACGTCATGAATTTAAGTAACTATAATGCATGAATAAACAGATCAAGGAGACTACTCATGTAGGAGATGCATATTCTTAAATTAATGTATGATCTCATACGCTTGAAATGTTGGTTTCCTATATCAAACTTTCTGATAATATCCACTGCGGGCAAAAGTAAAATAAGATAAAAGCCATCACCGCAGGAACATAACCCAGATGGTACTTCAGAGAGAACAATCGCTAAGTGCTAACAACTGTAAGTCTTAAATGGTTTATGCAACAGAATTACAGAAAAACTGAAAAGAGCATTCCATCCGTGCAGGACTAGAAAGCAAAAAATGCAAATCAGCTAACCTTCTTATAAAAGAAGGTATTAAAGAAGTGGCATTTCAAAAACCTTTCCGGTTCTCTTTCTGCCCTCTCCTTTAACAACTCAAGGTACAAATTGATGACCTGCAAGGAACAAAGAAAGATTATCAGATAAAACCTTGGTTCTGTGTAGAATGTAAAAAGGACCCACTAACATCAAGCTCAGAAAGAACGGAACATCATTTAAACATATTATTCAAGATGTTTTTCTTTGATGGAGAAAGCTCTTCAATACGAATATTCACCTCATCGTTTAACCAACCACGAGGTTTCAAACACCATAATTTCTCTGTAGTAATCTCAATGTTTGAAGACTCATGCATTACTAGTACTTTTTTACTGCAAAAAGAAGGGGAGAATTAATGTTTAATTGTGCTAATAAGATCAATGAAAAGTATCGAAACAAATAAAGCCATGGTTGCCAAGAGTACCTGTGACCACTACCATACAAAAAATTGTTTACTTCACTTTCTTCTTTGTTTGTGAGAGGTGTAAATAGTTCAGGCAGATCCTGAAATAGTCAAGTACAAAATATGCGATATGTCTGCAGTGAGGTACATGTGAAAAGCTGTTGAAAAGTCTCACAATCAACATATAGGCTAATCAATGATGCGCCAATTTATCCATTTAACAGAGCTAGACTTCCAAAGTAGAGCTAACCCTTTGGGGATAAACACACTAACTTTCTTACAGGTGATTTTTTCTACCGAAAATTTAGGCATCCAAAGGAAATTTCTACTCCTCTTGTTCTAAGTCAATACGCTCTATCTAATAAATTCAACACTAGCCATTTACAAGTAAAAGAGCTGCTTTCACAAGTCATATTTTACTAAGCGGCTAAACGCCATTTGGAGAAATGCAAGAGCATTATCCATTTTACAATGCAAATCAGCAAGTCATGTAAAATTCTTCCTCAATCTACACCATGAGATCAAAATAGCTACCTGTTTGGGCCTAACGGCCGGAGCCCTCCGGAGCTCGGCAAGCTTCCCCTCCTGGAGCCCCACCCCGAATCCTATCTCCTCCAATCTCCCTTCGAGCCTCTTCGTCCTCTCAAGCGCCCCCTTGTAGTAAGGCTCCCTCTTCTCCGGCGGCACCAGTGCCTCCAATGAGGCCATGCCCGCATTGCCAATTCCCCTCCTCGAGACACTGGACTTCTCTGATTCAACCTTCGTCGCCACCGTGAGATCCCCCACTTCCCGTGACCCCTCGACCCAACCCCTGTACACCCCCAAACAACCATCGCCAGTGCTCTTCCCCAACAGCTGCGAGACGCAGTTGCCCATGTCTACCACGGCAGGCTTCCGGCGGCGACGGGGGGCTGATGCGCCAACAGCGAGGACGTAGCGGAGGGCGAATGGGCGGAGGGCGGGGAAGTGACGGGGGACGACGATGCTGCTGGTACTGCGGCGGCGGCGGAGACATGGAGCGGAGGCGAGATGGCGGGCGTCGCCGAGCCGGCGCTTGCGGCGGTGGAGGTGGGCGGTGGCGAGGACGAAGCGGAGGCCAAAGGGGCGGACGACAGGGAAGTGACTGAGGCTGTGGAGCCGACGGCGGCAGTGGCTAGTCGGGGAGGAGTTGTCCTGAGCGCCGTCGCTGCGGCGCTTGCGGTGGTGGTGGGCTGCGGCGCCACTCATGGTATCCAGGTACGGGGCATGGGATAGTGGTGGGGGTGGCTGCGCGCGCGTGGAGGCCGAAGAATTCTAGCTAGGGCGGCGGCGGGTGGAGGAGGTGGTGGAGATTGGGTTTAGGGATGCGGGCGGCGAGCACCGGACTGTAGATTTGAAGGCGACGGCTGGGTCCGAGCACCGGACCGGAGGCGTAGATTTGAAATTAGGAACAAGATGAGGCAACGGCCGACGAGATCCCCTAACCGTCAATAATTTGATGTGGTTTTATACCTGTAATTTGAGCAGAACGGGATAGAAGCCGGTAACGATCCTATTTTTAGAAATAGGACCGTCGTACGTGCAATAATAGACCAGAAGTTCAGTTACGGATAGAAAGAGTATTACATCTGCTTACGTATATTTCAGAAAAGATTAATTTGATTAAAATAAGACATAACGATCAATTTTAACAACTTTATGGGCGTCCAAGTCCAAAACTTAACTTACAATTAAAAGATCTAAAAAAAACTCCCACAGAAACGTTTAAGTGTGGTCGTAACTTTAACATGAAAATTTGTAACATCTTTTCTTCTCTTGATCTCTATGTTGATGGAAAATAAAGTAAGACTAAGTACAATCAACCGTACTCAACAAGTCACATGAAGAAACACTATTTAATTACATGCCAGAATTTCCAAAGGATGTGGTTTTATTAAAGAATTTGTGGATGCAATTTTATTTGTAAACATTTTTAAATACAAAAGAACAATAACTTCTTAAGAAATCGTATTTTAATATTTTCAAAACTTGATTATCATATTTTAATATTTTCAAATCATTTCAAAATCTACTTATGTTTCGCTATTGGAATCACCTATTAAACACAGTTTCATTTACCGGAAGTACGACATATTCGAATACCATTAAGTTATGACTCTGCAGAGTTGCCCAGTTTTACTCACAAGATTTCTTAACCCTCACGATTGAGTTAAGAAAATAAGACCTTTCATTACTCAATTCTTTATATAGCCTCTACTCAGTATATGTTGTTTCCCAACAAACTTGGGTAGCACACGGCCTCGCCCGATTCGAAGCGGATTTACTATTGTTAAGTATGTTTTTCCCCTTTCATACCACAAAAACTCTCTCAGTCTTTCTCCACCCTTTGTAGATATTCAATTGAATTTGAGCAGCTACTAAACCAGATTTGACGAATTAACGCTTGTGGTTGAGCAATTACCATGTTCTTTACTTGACATAAGGTTCTAGTTCTTATATTTTCAATGAGACAACTTCCATCCATAAACCCTTGTTTCAGTGTCCATCCGCATTGCCACCTTTCCAGTCCAAGCCTCCACCCTGGGATAAGGTCATGTGACCCGACCATCCCATGGCTTCCCATGATGTCGCTGCGTACTTGAAGAACAGTAACAGGTTTAGGTATTATTCATTACGGGTTTTACAGTTCATAGTGGGTTTAGTTCTCATTAGGTTGTCGCTGCGTACTCGAAGAACAGAGGAGTTTCGAGTACTCGGGTGATTTTGGTTACGACTACGAAGTCAGGTGGATGATAGAGGTTCGACTTCGAGTGCGAAGTCGACAGAGATTGGACGGTATACGAGTTGCTACGAAGATCAGATGACATCCAAGTAGTTGTGAAGATTGGGCGGCGTCCGAGTGGCTTAAAAGATTGAACGACGTTTGAGCAGTTTAGGAGCTTTGAATGGCATTTGAGTGGCTTAAAACATTGAACATCATTCGAGTGGTGTTGCTCAGGATTCAAAGCAGAGCGGTCAAAGCTCCTCTCGATTACAAGGTGGTCAAAGAGTTCAGGCGGTGGAGCAGTCAGAGAGTTCAAGCGGTGGGTCGGGGATGGCTAAGCCAAGCTATCCACGGTGACCTCCTATGGCTGAGTGGCGGTGCTAGCCACCAGCGCAGCAGGGGAATCAGAAAGCTAGGGTCTTGCTTCGAGAGTGTTACTAAGGGCATGAAGAGGCTGCAGGCAAAAGCAATCAAAACGAAAAAGACTGAATAGGAAGAATTGAAGATTGGCTTACTTTGGAGTCTTCCAACGATCGTTAGCGATGCTCCAGTTAAGGGCTCAATTGGGTGTGTGGGTGCCTTATTGGACACTGGTGCATTGCTCTGAAGGGGTTCAGGGCCTTAAATAGGGCGAGGAGGTGGTTCGGCACAGGGAACAAATCGAGGTGGCAATAGCGCGTGGCTAGGGTGGGGAATGCGCAGGAGGGTGCGGCGCGACTAGCAGTGCAGAATTTGGGTATTCCTTAGGCACAACATTGCGGCAGTCAAAGGAAGTACAATGCGTCAGGTCGGTTGTGAGAGAGTGAGAGCAAAGAGAGCAGGGAGGTTGGTGAGGCGGTGGGATGTGAGATGACTACGGTGCTGGTCCAGGTAAGGGTCATGGCATGAATGAGGGGGCGTACGATGGCTCTTGTTGGCAGAGGTGGGTTCTAGGGTGCTCAAATTTGCAGCGCGGGGTTGTCAGCCGTGAGACAGGGGAGAGTAGAGGTGGTGGCGGAAAAGCAGGAACGACGATGACTATTCTGATGCGCAGCCAGGAGCATTTAAGAGGGTGTCAGAGGCGGGAGGGGCGAGGTGGTACGGTGTTTGACCGATTACAACGGTGTGGCAGCAGTGGGAAGAAACGGGAAGGCGCGGGAGTAGAAGAATTGGGACGATGGCGATATTTTTAGATGGTGAACAGTACCCACATGCAAAACGACTGAAGGGGCAAAGCGGCAGGGAGATCAAGGCATGGATAGCTGGGATAGGTGCGGGTCTAAGCCAAGGATTCAAGAGAAATCAAAATCAAACAGGAATTCAAATTACTTTTGAAATTCGGTTTTGTTTCAATTACGACTTGGGAAAATTAATATCTCCAAATTAGATATATACATGGAAATAGGCGATCAAAGCACGAGTTTAGTATTTAACAATAAACACATGCTAATTTTTTATGTACCTATCTGAAACTTCGAAAAAAAGCTCACATCAAGTGACTTCGATCGACTGAACTCACAAGATCAGTATGTACTTAGAGATCACGTGAAGTTTTAGAATATGTTTGTGATAAATAATTGGTATTTTAGTTAAGTTTAATTTAAAATTTGCAAAGGTTTTAGAAAATTCAAAATTCAGATTGTGCTGCTTGGGTTTAGATGATCTGACCGACCGATGGCTTGTGGTCTGACCACCATGGGCTTTTGGGAAAATGGGCACCAAACATTTGTGTAGTCTTGTTTGAGGATGAGTTTGCATTAGGTGCCATTGAAATTGAAAATTGATGCTGAAACTAGATAGAGTTTAAACAAAATTCTGGATATGGTGATTTATGGTGTTGTTAAGCGGTCAAAGTGGTTAGTGGTCTGCGGTCGGACCGGCATAAGAAGTGTAGTTAGACCGACAGGTACGACCAAAGAATAGTGAAAATGGCTTTTGAGTTGGATGAGTGTGTGCACGGCATGAGTGTCGTTGGTTTGTTATGTTGTGCTATATGATGTATGGCTTTGACTAATGTAAATCAAGTACATAAAACTTATGCTTGAGATGGTTGCTTGCTAGGGGTGGGTCGTCGTCTTATTGAGATTTTCTCGAAATTGACACAATTTAATTTAATATCATTTTATTGATAGCTTGGAAGTATTTTTAGAATCGATCTAACGAGGTGAGATTGAGATGAGCCAAAGCAAAATTTAATTTCACCAAAATCGACTCATTCAATAATTAATCAGTTAGCGAGTGTAATTGAAGTAATTTTGAGCCAAGCCAATGAGCCATATTAATGAGTTTTTTTCCCCATCCCTATTGTTTGGTCTTTGGTTGTGTATGTGGCTTGAAGAACGTTAGCGGTCGATGACAATAGATCGGGACTAGGCGGGAGAGCTAAGATCCAAGTGGCCGTGTATGTTCGAGTGAGACTACGTAACTCAAGCGAAAAGCATAGAGAAAACAAAGATCGCGAAGAGACGAGTTGGTGCATGTGGTGCACTGAGTGATGAGGCTGATATATGTAGAGATGGTTCGAGGGAGACGGAATCCGTGAAGACGTGACAACTAGTCATTGGCACTACGGGTTAAGTGTCAAAGCATGTTGAGATGCTTTGAGGTAAAGGTGAAGACATGGTCAAGAGAAGGTGTCCAAAAGTTTAGTCGAGGGTATTTTGGTAGTTAGCCAAATATTGGGTTGATGCCTTGATCAAAACTGCGATGTGGAGGGGCACAGAGGAGAAGTGGTTTATATCAAGAAGAGCTGAAATTGACAAGTAGATCAATCGCTAAAGAATTAGCGGGTTGAGTCTTGAGTATGTAAAACCTATGTTAATTAGGTTGACGGGTTTTCTCGATAAGCTTAATGGGTTAGACCCATTAAGGTTGTTGCTAGCTATTAAGAGAGGAGGAGAGGGGGTGGGTGATCCAAAGATTCTAAGATTTAGGTTTTGTTCTAGTATCTTGTCTCCTTCTGTGGTTGTGTGAGAGAAAAACTGAGAAAGGGAAGAGATGCTTTCACTGTAGCTTATAATTATCTATAAATATGTAAACTTCATCCTCCACTGGGAGTAGATCAAAATTTTGTCTCAATTCATATTCGTGTTTGCGTTATTGCTTGGTTTTGCTTGTTAATAAGCTAGATTTATAATTTTGTGTTCATGGGTATTCTAGCTCGAATTCTTGCTTAAATTAACTTATTAGAACATGTGAGAATAGATCTGAAAGATCTCATGTCTCAGATATTCACGAGCAAAAAGTAATTTGAGTTTTATAGTTTTTAGTGTTCTTGTACTCTAGATTTAATTATCTCAAATTTAGTGAACTCGAGCGAAAGAACCTTGTAATTCTTGATTGGTTGAGGCTCTTAATAACTTGAGCAAGTCTTGTACAAAACTTAAAAATGTTTGATAAGAATTGAACAAGTTTTTGATACTTAAGTTTTGTCCCGAAACGCTTTCAGGTCTGGGAACAGAACAGACGGACCTTGAACTTGCTATCACATTGGCCTTAGCGGTCAAACCGCCATTGCACTTATAGTTAGACCGGGCTCTACTGACAGGCCGACCAATCTATGGCTGTCTGACCAGTCTTGTGTTATTAGTGACTGATTTTATTACCTTAAGTCTCTAGCCGTGTTTTGCTTAGCCTAGTTAGTGTGATCTGAACTTGATAACTATTATAGTCACTTGAGTGAAATTTTAAATACCTTTAAAAAAATTTAAGAATTATTCACTACTTTCTAATTGCTGGCAGCCATCGCACGTTTCTACTGCAAAAATCTACTTGCATCAGCAGCCATATGTATCAGCTCGATGGAAGAAAAACTACGTATTTGGAAGATTGTGTGCACTTTTGCACGGTGACGATCGACATCAAGAGCTGACTAGATGTCTAGCACTTTATTGCCTTTAGCATCGTTGCACGTACCGTCATCATCTGCAGCTCCAAACCAAAAGTGAACACCTCGAAAGTGAAATTGAAAATACCAATTTAGTCAACTTTTTATTTTAAATTTAGCCTCTGAATACTTTTTGATATATAAATCTAGCCTCCTCTTGCGAACTACCACGCACGGCAGTACTGTAGCGCAACAAGGGCTAGATTTATAAAAAAAAACATATTTAGATACTAAATTTGAAAAAAAAAGGAAGATAACTATATTGATATTTATGTGATGAATTCAACATCTCGACGCACTTTTCTCGCTTCTTTAGTTCTCTGAACCCGGAAGGGCCATTCAGCAGGTTCGATCGAGCTAACCTGTCACAATCCACGCTTTAATTAGTTCAGGCTAGGTAAAGAGCCAAATTAGTGAGATAAGCAGAGCTATCTTTAGCAAGGGAACTCGTTTTATACTGGAATGATTGGCCTGTTGGTTTCAGTGCTTGCCACATCCATTTGGAACGTAACTCTACGTGGGCGTGGGGTGTTACGTTTACGAGCCCGAACGCTAACAAGTATAATAAGAGGCTGTTAGTAGGCTGTATGCTGAGGTGGAAGAGAGAGAGGATGAGAGAGAAGAGATGTGGGTTGTAAGTTTACAGCTAGCTGAAGCACAAGAACCAAGAAACTTTGTGAGAGAAAGGGTGGGTCATACACCTTCACCGGGTGTAAACTACTATATGAATGGACTAATAAGTGGGCTGTAAGTATCCATACAGCCAGCTGAAGGCTATATTATTAGCCTTGCTCCGCAAACAAGGGTGCAAATTTTATACGTCGCGTACGTACGTGGTGGTCTAAGAGCAAGGCTAATAATACAGCCTTCAACTGGCTGTATGAATACTTACAGTTCACTCATCAGCCCATTCATATAGTAGTTTATAGCCAGCTGAAGGCTGTATGACCCACCTCTTTCTCTCACAAAGTTTCTTGGTTCTTGTGCTTCAGCTGGCTGTAAACTTACAGCCCACCTCTCTTCTCTCTCCTCCTTTCTCTCCTCCTCCTCAGCATACAGGCTACTAACAACCTCTTATTATACTTGCTCTAATGGCGAGTGGCGGCCGGCATGTGTGCAGAGAGCAGACATGTACTATAAGGTTCAGTTTTTTAAGCGCTTCATTTCGTGCGAAGAATTATTGTGCATTGTTGGTTACAAGCGACAACTATAGTACTCGTGAGACGATCAAAACACGGGCCGTCTTTGACGAGTAGGCTGGAATTACTCAGTTTTCCTACCCCGCCTGAATTATCGAAATATATTGCCGAACTAGAGGCGCAAACTAGGGGCCTATTCTTTAAGTCAAAAGTTGACGGCTGTTGGCTTTTGCTACAGTACCTAACTCTCAAACGGAGTATTTTCTCAAGGCGGGGTCTACAAGTTAAACGATCTACACGTTAAAAGCCCAACATCTGTACCAGCCAAAATCACAAGTGAGTATATGTCTCTCCGTAATCTATATCGTAAACAGTCAAAATTTAACATTTTCAGCCAAATACCATAAACCGCAGCCGAAAAGAACATGTCCTACATGTGCATCCGGACGTTTAATTTAGAGCGGATAATTATGCAACAAAAGCCTATGGCTATGAGTTCATTTTCCAAATCCCTCGAAATTTTTGTATGTACCAAGTAGGAGTCTTGTGTTACATTGTCAAGGACAAGAATGTTGGCTAAGAGTAAATCTTTTACCCTTGTTTATTCTGCTACAAACGTCACTTATACCTCCTGTAAATTGATTAGATCTATTTTTTCTAATATATCGTCGAGCTGCTAGCTTAAAAAAAAGAATGTAGGCTAAGGATTTAGTTATGTTACGTTAGCTTTTCCTCTTCTCAGCCTATCAAAATGCTAGGGAGCATACAAACCTGAAAGGGCATTGACTACTGCCTAATTGCCTACTCCAACTTGATAAGCATGACATCAATGTGTTTCAAGAATTTAATAGCTGATTACTACCCCTTAAAAGAGCATCATCGCGACTAGTCCTCCTCCATATAATTTAATCGAACCACAACGACGTCGCACTCGTACTTTCTTCTCCTCCTCCTCTGTATATTAGCACACATTAAGCCCTAAGATCACGAAACTAACCATAGACAGTGTGCAAACCGCAACTCGGGCAGAAATGGCGAGGGTGCACTCTTCTCCGTCGCCGCCGCTGTCGTCGCTGTGCACGAGCACGAGAGGACAGAGGAAGGTGTTCACGTTGTGGATGAAGTCACTGGTGCTCAACAGCCGCGGCTGCACCGTGTTCGACTCCAACGGCCGCATCGTCTACCGCGTCGACAACTACGGCTCCAGGTGCAGCGACAATGTCTACCTCATGGACCTCGGCGGCAAGATCGTCCTGAATATTCTAAAAAAGGTACGTAATTAGGCAAAATATATGAAAAGGCATACCATTTTTGCATCGAAACTGAATTAACATATGCCTCTACATGATCTTAAATTGTTGTGATGCAGAAGCTTGCATTTGGCAAGTGGGAGGGGTACAAGTGGAGTAGTGGCCATGAGCAGGAGCCAGGAGGGGCATGGTTCAAGGTGACGCGGCCGTGCAGCAGCATCTTCCTACGGAACCGCTCGTCGTCGTGCGAGTTCCAGAGCGACGCGGGCCGCGCCATGCGGTACAAGATCGACGATGGGTGCAGCTGCGCCGGGAAGCAGGCGTGCCGGATCGTCGACGACGCCACCGGTCTCGTCGTCGCAGAGGTGAGATCGAGCGGACTTCAATCTTGATGGATTTCTCACGGGTGTTGCTTGCTGATGGAATGGAAGTGGAAAACACGCTGATGATTTCGCTTTGCTCGCTTGTTCTGAACGGAAGGTTAAGAGGAAGCTGACGGCAGGTGGAGTGGCGCTCGGAGACGACGTGCTCAGCCTGGTGGTGGAGCCTAACGTTGACCATTCGCTCATCGTGGGGCTAGTGCTCGTCTTCGGGCTCATGAATCACACCATGTGAAGTAAAAATATGGAGACTTTCTTCGTGTGAATTACATACTACATACTCGAGAGGCGATTCTTTTGTTCTGAATTTCTGATGTATTATACGTTTGTATACGTCGTTCTTAGCCATTACCAATGGTAACTCTTAACGCTATCCGTGCATATCGTGCTTAATGAAGTTCCGCCGTGTTGTTATGTTTCGGCTAAAAACGACCATTTGAAGTAGGGAAATTACACCTATTTCAATAGAAATTGAGTTGAATGTGGATGGTTAACAGCACAGCATTAATCCATAATCACTCGATAAAAGCAAAGGATTTGCTCAAATTGGATGCCATGTCTTGGCACTTTCACCAACACCAATTTTAACTCTTCAGCATTCCCTTCCTGGTGAGGCGAAGCAGATTGGCAGATAGTGGTTTAACTTTCATCTGTCAAGGTGACTGGGGAATGGCGAAATCAAGCACCAAAAGGCTCACCGGTTACAGTAGATGTTGCATAATCCCGACACAAGGCCCAAAGAAACGAGCACGATCACCAAGCTGAGAACTGCATAGATGCAGCACTATCATTAAATGAATTGCACTGGCTGCCATCATAAAATTAACCGATATGATGCTCAGGCTACATACAGGCTTGATGGCTCTAGTTTTGGATGGAGGATGGACCAAACCGGTCCTATACTATCTGTCCTTCGAATTGACATTAATAAAGATTATCACTAATTAACTCGAAATAGCCTATACACGAACAACAGCAGAAGAGCTATTCCTTGTCTATCTTCTCAGTCGCTTTACGCTAATGCTTCTGCTGTATGTACATAAGCTAGGAATAAGCTACATGAAGTAGCTTAGTGATGTCTTCTTCCTAGACCCGCCTTCTCCATAAAGGTCGTTCCATTGAATAAGCTCATTCATATTTGTCGAATCGGAGGATATACTTGCGCATACCTATATAGGAGGCAAGTTATGTTAGCATCACATGTTTATGAACATCAATTTGGAGACTACAAAACTTCAAATGACAATGTACACAAGAATATATTCTGGTTCTTTTTATATAACGCCAGAACCCAGAACATATCAATACTGGCATTACATACACTCGAGTCTCGAGACTCAAGCCACTAGAGCTGTAGTCAGCAATTGTTATATTTGAAGATGGACAGAGCATTCGTCAGTTTCAGAAAATAAGACATCAAATCTTGTGTAATCAAGTATGATTCCCTTAATGTTTATTTTTTCTCCCTTCTTTTCCTTTTTATGGTCAGGGTGAGAAGAACGAGCGAGGATGGCAGTAATATTTACCTGCTCATGTGCCTGTTTGAAATCACTCAACTTTAGGGAACGGACATCACTGCTAGAATACTGAGGAGGCAATGGTCTATTCTCTGCTTCTGCTAAGGCTCTCTCCTGCAGGTAGACAAAAAAAGATAAATTGGATTTCTGGTGTAACCTTAACAAGGACAATGGAAGATTAGTTATTCGACATATTAATGAATGTTCTGCAGATGGTCATCCAATGATACGATAATTTAAATCATGTTACCGTTTTTCGATAATTTAAATCATGTTACTGTTTTTCTGTGCATAAAAAATAGTGCTTCCACAGCATTGGTTATATTAGATCAGTCGAGTGAAATCACAAAGATCAGAAACAATTACTCAGTAGATATTGAGAAAACACATAGGAAAGTATTTCAAGAATTTAAACTAACCTTCTTCTCTCTTTCAAGGATTTCCCTAATGGGGCAATGGGCAGCAGTAATACACATATTCTGAAAAATAATTGTAGCCGTCAACACAAAGAACATGAAACTCATCTTTCAAAAAAAGGAAATAAAGCAAGGAAGAAACAATCTCAACATAAAACTAAATACCTTCAGATCACTGCCTGAATACCCATCAGTCAAGTTAGCTAGTGCTTCCAGATCTACATCATCTGCTAATTCTTCTTTGGCTAGTATCACACTAAGAATCTTTTTTCTATTGGACACGTCTGGCAAATTCACCATCAACCTAAAGAAAGTGTGTCCATGAGTTATTGATGGGCATGCCACTATTTGTATTCTATTATTAAAATAGATGTATAGCAATTACCTCCTGGGGAGCCTCCTAACAACAGCCTCATCAAGATCAAATGGCCTATTAGTGGCAGCAAGTACTAATACACGTTCTTTATCTTTTGTTCTCAGACCATCCCAGTTGACCATAAATTCATTTTTCATTTTACGCATGGCTTCATGTTCCCCTGGATTCTCACGTCTACTCAACATGCCGTCAACCTACAAAATGGAAGAGATAGCAAGAAAGCAAGAAGTTCTTCAGGGTAAGCCAAAATATTGATATGCTAGCCATTGAATCACAATCATATCACCAGCGATGGTCAAGAATTTTGTTAACTGACCTCATCCACAAAAATGACACTAGGAGCAATTTTGCTTGCAAGTGAAAACACAGCTTTCACATATTTTTCTCCCTCACCAAACCACTGTTACAATTAGAGGTCAGCAAAAGAATTACTCAAAATGAGAACAATCTGGATGAGTAAACTATCAAGGGGTTACCTTTGAAGAGATGCTTGACATTGATATGTTGATAAAGTTAGCACCAGCCTCTGTCGCAACAGCTTTAGCAAGCATGGTCTTCCCCGTACCAGGTGGACCAAAAAGCAATATTCCTTTACATGGCTGGTGCAAAATAGACAATCAGAACTATATTTGCGCAACGAGTAAGTTGGGAAAAGAAACTAGTAATTAAATAAAAAACAAAATGATATCTGTAATATTCAACATGCTACCTTTAGTTTGCAGGGATTATGTTTTTTTCAATTTAATTTTGGAATACATGATACTAAATACACAAAGAATAATTGTTGCAAGGAACAAGAAAACCTATTAGATACAAAATACTCACAAAGGATGCCATTCACAGAGTCAAATTGAAAAACAGTTAATACTAGAAAGTACAAAATAATAGAGTTAATAGAGTTGATGCACAAACCATAGCAGGATAGCAGTCCAATGCTACACTTGAGTATACCCATTCAACATGGATGAGTATTAATAGAGCGCAGAGAGGGGGAGATATCTTACTTGAAAGGGGGCAACCAGGTAAAATTAGAATGACAAAATGCTACAAGTGAAACAGAGGTCTCACAGAAGGATCATGCAGAGTACTTTAAATAATAGTAAACAAAATTTATGAAGATTGGAGACTGCCTTGTACCTTCATAAGTTGTCCTCTGGAGAACAACTCAGGCCTTTGCAATGGAAGCATCACTAATTCCTTCAAAGTTTCCTTGACATTTTCAAGCGCTCCAATGTCCTCAAAGGTAACACCTATCTCATTTGGAGGGATCACATCACTAAGAAGCCGTTTTTCAAATTCATTCTCTGTGGCAACATCCTAACAATGAGAGTGTATGTAAGTCGTGGGCACCATTAGTGTGATAAGGCCCAAAGCCAAAAAAATTATATCACTTATTTTTTACTCATGGCTTAGGATCAGGCTTACAGGTGAAACCCAAGCTTGGCCTGACTTATTTGCAAGCTTTGAACAAAAATTGGGCCAGGCTGCCCTTGGACAGGTCTAGTCATGATATATATGAGGTGATCTCAACAATTAAAAAAAAAACGGAAGTCACCTTGAGTGATTTCTTTGTGCTCTTCTTCTTAGGGTCACTTTGCATGCTTTCCAACAAATCAACTCCATGCTTAAGGCTGCAGTATAGCAATTTTCAGTAAATTATCACCAGTTAAACCAGAAAACAAGCTTTCTTGCACAACTTTGTGAAGTGTACAAGGATAGAGAGGAAACCTTTGACCAGAAAGGGCAAGTAAAACATCCTTTCCAGGAGTTGACATCATACAATGCTTAAATTGATGACCCAAAGCATAACCAACTATTTTATCAACACCTGAAAATAAAAATAGCAGATAAATGATGCAACAGGGACTAAATTGTACAGGATAGGAACAGAAAGTAGGACTGTACTCACATTCGTTTGTAAGAATTCGATCTTTAACACATATTGTTGTCTCTACATCAGTACATTCCAGACCATGGCGGGTTAGGAACTGCGTCCAATTGCAGAAGGACATTAGCAAAATCAGAAGATATAAAGTCTGGAACAGCAAAAGCAGTTGAGCAGAGTGACATCCATTTTCAGAGGTCACAACAAATGGGTCATGGAGCAATACATAATTACCCCTGTTGTAGGGGTGGCCTCCACCTAAGCCCAGCAGGCCTGTTAAGGGAGTGTAAGGCCCAGAATGGGACATGAATAGTGACATAGGTACCCCTGAGGGGAGTACTCATGTGTAAGGGTATAATTGTAAAGGCACTCCCCATGTGGATGTATATATGTAAGACATAGGCCATGAGGAAAGGGGCTAAGCCACTCATTTTACTCAATTCTCCACTACCACACTCTCTCTGTTTGGTCTGTAACCACAACAGTTGGCGCCGTCCGTGAGGAGGACAAGAACAAGCCTCCAGGTCTGAAGGAGGATGGCACCAAAGAAAACTTCATCGTCGGCGGCGAAGAAGAAGAGGGCGGAAGCGACGAAGTCTCGCGTCAGCACTAGGGCTTTGGTTTTAGCAGCCGCAGGTACGAGCGGTGGTGCAGGTGCGACCGGGAACCCCGCCATCGACGCAACGACCAACCCCGCCATAGACGCAACGCCCAACCCCGCCACCGACGCGACGACCAACCCCGCCAGCGACACAACGCGCAACCCCACCAGCACTGCCCCGATGACCAACCCCGGCGATGGCAACGCAAGCGCATCCGTTTTCCACCAGCGCAGCGCCGAATGGCCCCGGCGCGACGCGAACTCGCCACGGCTCCGGTCCTCCAGACAACGCGGCAGCAGCACGGCGCGCACAGCCGTGGTCACCACCGCGCCGATAGCACCGCCAAGCGCACCGACGCGCCCGCCACGTCCGCGGTGGAGATCGCTTGCGGGCGCCTCGCCGCGTTCGGCGGAGCTACCGGACCTCCGCGAGAGTGCGGGACATGCAAGAGGCTCGAGCCAACACGCCCCGGCGGTGGCATCCGAACCCGCTCCGAGAGGCGGATAGCGCGACGCCTCGCCTAGTCGCGTCCCATTACGGCGCGTAGACTCGGAGTCCCCGCTCTCTGCGGGCCTCCAGCAGGCGGCATGGCCTGAAGATTTCAAGTTCCCGAGTGTCATCGAGGCCTACAAGGGCGACTCCGACCCGCGAGAGTTCGTGCGCGTGTATGAGACCACTATCGGCAGATACCGCGAGACGACACCACGAAGGCAAAAGGACTCCCTCTCGCGTTACAAGGGGTGGCGCTGTCCTGGTTCTTCACCATTGAACCACAGTCCATCTACGCGTGGGAACAGATCCGCGACCGTCTCTACAACAACTTTCAGGGAAACTAGTTGAGCATGTCGATGCGGACCAGCTCTTCGCAGTAAAGCAAAAACCCGAGGAAAGGCTCCGAGACTACTTCAAGCGCTTCGCGAAAGTACGTTGCCAGGTCAAGGACGTCAACGAAACAACCGTCATCAACGCAGCAATACAAGGCCTCCGACCGGAACCAATGGCCGAATACAACACGCGCAAGCCCATTAAGACGGTCGTGAAGCTCTTCGACAAGATGGAAGAGTACGCCAGAGCGGAGGAGGACGCGCGGAGGCGACACGGTGATGACTCCGACACCAACAAGGCGGAAGGCTCGGCAAAGAGCGAAGGCTCGCCGAAGCGGGGCTCTTCGAAGGGCAAGCGCAAGCAAGAGCAGCCGAAGGGCGCCTCCGAGCGCAAGGACCCCCAACACAATGACCAGCCAAGCGATAGGCCCAAGCGCGACCAACGTAAGTCCAGGAAACCTCGTTACGTCTTTGACATCGATGGCTGCTCCGAAGACAACGCCTCCGCAGGCCGCGGAGGCAGAGGGCGCCGAGGCCGAGGACGGGGACGTGGCCGGGATCGCGACGACAGAACCCGCGAAGAGTACGGCGACCAGCACCACGGGCAGTGGTGCGAAATCCATGGCCGAGGCAACCATGACACGCGTGCTTGCGCCACTATCGCAGCGCTACGGCAGAGCGTCGCCAGGGACAAAACCCGGATACACGCGCGCCCGTTGTGGCCCACGTCCAACACCCCCAGGACCGCGGGCCGTCATCATCGTTCATGGCGATCAGGACATGGCTCGGCGCATAGAGCTCGGCGCCAGAGGTCCATGCCACGCGGCTCGCCAAGGCGCCTAAGCCGGGTGTGCGGATCGCGAGCCCTCGGGCGCCCCGAGCGTCTCGCGTTCCTCGCGCACAAGGTTGCCCCGGCAGCAGCGGCTCGTCAGCGGTTGCCCCGTCCTCATAGCGGTTAGTGGCCGGTATCCCCCCTCTTTTGTAATTGCTCGCCCGCACAAACGGGAATTTAATAAAGTTCACCGTTTGCACAAATTTTTGTTCTTCGCAACAAAGACACGCGTTCGCGCGCGCACTCTCCGTCAAAGATACGGGCATGAGTATAAACAAAGACACGCGTTCGCGCGCGCACTCTCCGTCAAAGATACGGGCATGAGTATAAACAAAGACACGCGTTCGCGCGCGCACTCTCCGTCAAAGATACGGGCATGAGTATAAACAAAGACACACGTTCGCGCGCGCACTCTCCGTCAAAGATACGGGCATGAGTATAAACAAAGATACGCGTTCGCGCGCGCACTCTCCGTCAAAGATACGGGCATGAGTATAAACCAAGACGAGCGGGGGGACGCCTCCGCACACACTCTGCGGAGTATAAATAAGACGTAGCATCGAGGTTCGCCTCCGCACGCAATTTCACCGCCCGCATCGTCCGCCTCCGCACGCACTTAGGTTTGGTCTGTAACCACAACAACCCCATAGTGGGGCATACTTTTCCAAGTTTCAACAAACATACGAAAATAGTTATAGAAAATTCTCAATATTCTAATTATTCTTGGAATCGTATTAAATTCACACAACAATCATTATCAATGTGCTAATAGCTTAACACCATGATTTTATCCTGTTCCAACTCCCAACTCCAGAGGAAAAGACGAACATCAAAACTCAAAAGGGCAAGGCATTTGGCTGACAGAGTGACAGACCTGCATTATGCCTATAGATATGCAACACTCATAATTCTTAAAGCAAAGGGATGTGCAAATTACTTGAAATTGAAACACACATAGTAAAACTGGTGAAAATGTTCGAGGCCAAAGAATAACAGGTCGAACAAAAGAACAATTAAGCATTGCAGTGTTACACAGAGGGACCATTAAATTCAGGAAGACAACAGAACAAATAAACAGATAACTAATATATACTTACAGACTGGATTTTTGAAATATTAGCTGTTGCCTTTAGAATTTCAACATCACGATCTAACAGCTGTTTCCACTGTGAGAGTTCCAATTCATCCTGTAGCATCCTTTTGGAGTTAAAACTTGCAGAGGGCCTTGAAGTAAACACCACTCAAGAATAACACAAATGACAAACCTGCGGTGCTTGTATTGTCACTTTATTTGGGAAAAGTTTAGTCAGATGCTTCGCGGTCTTCAATGCTTCTTTGTTTTTATCATTCACCCGTCCAAAGCTATCCTGCATTGGCATACATCAGGCTGTAACAAGTAACACAGCAAGAATCTGAATATAAAGGATTACAATAGTAGAAGAACAAGATATGCCTTAATGTGAGCAAACTTCAATTTGCAAGGTACTTTCAGCAAAACTAAAAAAGCGCACCTGGAACGCAAGGTCAAGTATTGCCGCTTGGCTGTATGGGAACTTTGAAAGAAAAGGAGATCCGTTGTTTAGCTGTATGTAAAACAGTTATTTTGTTAGCTACATGGAAATGAATGAGAAAGTAGAAGAGTTGGGTATAGATGATCTTTACAAGCAGTACCTTGTCTTTCTGAATGTCCGTCTGGGTCTGAGACCCAATAATAAAAACACCAGCTGGGAAATTTTCAAGTTTATTCTTTAGACCATGATATGAGTAACTATTTCTACACATTTTTTCAACATCCTTCAGAAATAGGATTAGAGGACCATCCTGACTTTCTTCAGAAGCAAACTGTATAAACAATTCAATAAGTAATAAGAAAAAACTATAAATAATGATAAAAAAGACCGAGAAGACCGTACACACCTCAAATATTACATCAAATGGATGTTTGGCTCTATTTTCCCATCCTGGACCATCGAGGCATAGAGAATCAACTGGAGATACAAATGACTAAACAAGTGGGTTACAAATTTACAATATAGCAATAAATGACAATTTCAGTATCTATGTATGATTTAGTCATAAAATATTGAAGAGATGGGAGCAAGAGGGAAGAGGGTCACCTGCACAGAAGAAACCATGATCAGCCTCACAATTGCCTCCAAGATCAATGCCCCCGAGAATCTGTTTATCAAATCTGATTCCAACTTTCGAGGATCCATTTTCCTCGAAAGGAAGCCGCACTTCACCTTGTGAACCATAATCTGGAGCTCTGTGGATTGTATAATTTGGCATAAAACATCAGTAGATGCAAGAAAAAAATGCAAATGGTAACACCGAGAGGACATTTGCAAACAAAGGTATGTAATAGATAATTCAGAAAATCCATATAGTTTAGCAACCCTCACACATCGTCACAAGTCAGATTAACAAGCAGAGACTCAACCACCCAGGGTCTTTTGTTCAATCAGAAAACATATACCACCAAGAGACGAAGGACTATACAACTTAAGCACAACAAATTAGTTCAGAAGTCAGAACAATATCATATTTATGTTTAAAAGGAAATGGAGCTAGGGATGATTGTCATCATCGTTCCATCAGATCTGTTTTCCTGTATAACCAGTTTAGAATGCAAGAATTCGTAGGAAAGGAAACACATGCTCTTACTGGATGTGTGGTTTCCTACATAATTCTTATGAGAATCCTGCATTCCAAACGGAGCCTAAATCGAGATCAATGTTACCTTGAATTATTAGAAAGCTTATAACTATGCAAAATACAAGTTACTGCAAAACCTCTACTCTAACTCACTTCCTTTTTTATGTTTCACAATAGGGCCAGCTTTGCACGATACAAGTAATTTGTCTAAGAGTCCCCTACTCTTAGTACAGCTATACCACAAAAGGTACTCAAAGTAAATGAGAAAAACAAAACTACTTCAAACAAATTCCTGGAAAATTCACACATGTGGCGCAGGAAAACTCAATGGATGTACATTAGAAAACCAATCTTAATGCATGGCCTGCACCTTTGTCCATCAAGGATAATTCCTGTTGATTGTAGCGAACCAATGTATCTCACCCTATCACCTGAACAGACCATCAGAAGCATTAGTACTGCCTGAAATGAATATCAATTTATATCAGGTGGTTTTATTATTGTCATAAAAGTATTCTAAAAAACAAACACTACAGTCTCCTGCCATTTTATAACATCATGGGCGAATATAAGGCCACCATACTCAGTAGTTCGACAGTTACCCATTACAACTAGACATAAATAGTGGCCAAAAGTAGTGAAGGTCGTGATGTGGATACCCAAGGCATGCATGGTCTTACCTTTTTTGTAAGACTCCGATTCCTTTGAAGGATGTCCCTGAAACAATGAAATATACTTGATTCTAAATTATTTGAATTCAAGCAATGCCAAAGAAAAGTGAGATAAGAGGATATTTTCCCCTTTTCAGTTTCTGTGTGATTTGTCTGTTCTTTGTTTCTTTGTAGATCTAGGTTATTGGATATTTTGAGAGAGTAGTCAACAAAATTCCTACAGCCTCCACTCTTTTGCAAACATTTCACATGCCAATGTTTAAGAAGGCAAAAATTTACACTAGAGGAATTATTTACACCAGAACCAGATATCAACTAGACCCAATTTACATACCAACGTTAAGCAGACGTCAGGTGATTCAGTTGCTGTGGCACTAATTCATGCTACAACTTTTGTATGTGTTTGCAAACAGTAGCAATATCGAGAATTTACTGCAATTCTGTGGCACAACTTGTTTGAAAAATCAAGCTTTGAAAGAAAAACACGTCAATCTTTCAGCAAATATTAGCAACATTACACAAATAGAATAACTAGCAGTGTTGCACAAAAGGTTGAAGTAGAATGTCAAATGCAAATGCCTCAGACAGAATTTTGTGTTCTCCTTTGGAGAGCTCTAGTGGCTCTATTGAATATAACATCAATCCATTTCAAAAGAATAAGCATGGCTATGGTTAAGAGGCTTACACCCGACAGCAACAAATAATCTACAATGAGCAGCTTAGCACCAAAGTATTTTGTAAGAGCCTTCACCAATGTTTCTTGGTATATCTCAGACCCTATAAAAAAGGTAAATTATTTTTAGTCAACTTGCATGCATATAGCGCTTAACAAAATCACTAATTGAAACAGCGGTAATTACAGTGAGTAAGAATGATACCTTCTGGACCAGATAATAATACTCGTTGACAAAGAGAAGATATATGTTTTGTCCACTTGATGGTTTTCTTGCAACATAGGTTTACATATGCTGACGACAGGAGATCACTTTTGGTATTCTCACTGCAAGGATGACAAGCTATTAAAAGATGGTTCTTAACCACCAGAGACCAAGCAATCAATATTCAACAGGCCTATTAACGAGAAAAAGGCAGATTGTACTTCAGTTATCAGAATTCGTTAGTAATATTCAATGCTCCTTGAAGAATTGCTGCAAGAGTAGCCTGGGTTTTTCTCTCGCTGGTCATTTTGTTTTCAGTGGGTGAGTTGTAGCCTATTTTATTTTGTGTCTTCTGTGAGGGTCGCATGTACTTTGGATTCTAACCCATTTGAACTTGGTTTTGTGGTTTGTATGTTTTTCCCTCTTAATGGAATGACACGCAAGTCTTTTGCGTGTTCGCGAAAAATATTCAATGCTCTTGTGTTATGACCAATTGATCATTCTTCCTACCATCATCTGAGGCATTTTACCGGCTAAAAGATATGAATTTAGAAATGAGAATTGCAGTTGTGCTGCAATTATCGTCGTACATTTTAAAGAAGATATGGGGAATTGCAAACAATAAGGGCAATGGTCATCATTGTGAAAGTAAATGAACAACAGAAGAGGCATGCTATTTAGAAAAAAATTCAAAGAGGTATGATATTTCGAAAAAAATTTCAAAGTGGAAGCAGTGCAATGTGTCCTACATGATGCTAATGTGGTAGAGTGGGTGCATCTCTTCTTTGAGTGTCAGTTTAGTCAGGACTACAGGAACTTGATCCCGATATGCTGGGACATAACTATTCAGAGTTTTTACATGCTTGAATTAGCAAAATCACAAGCTGATGATAAGACATTTCTCTTTAACAAGGCGGTCACTTTGGTTTGTTGGGATATCTGGACGAAGGAGCAAGTGTAATTTTGAAAATGTTCCCCCTAACAAAAACAGGTGGAAAAGAATGCTACTAGTTGATTTGGATTGGTTGAAGGCTAGAGTTCCCCAACAGTTGGCTGAAGTGTTGACAAGCTGGATTAGTTGATTGAGGAAGGAAAAAGGAATTGGTTGCTATTTTCTATTTTCTCACTGGCTAACTTAGTTGGTTATCTTCAGTTTTGTTAGGCTCAATAGGCTTTTGGGCTGTGCCTTGCTTCCTGCGGAACCTTGTAAATTACTGTGCAAACTAATTTTATTTGACTAATATATTTCAGCAGGGCTCTCCCCTACTGTTCTGAAGAAATGAACAGAAATACATGTGTATAGCAATATCCTTGTTTAGTATTCGGTATTATTGAGTTATAGTTAAGAAATATGAACCAGAAAACAATAATAGGATGACGCCACTAAATCTGAAGTCATGCTATTGCAAACCCAAACCTCATAATGTTACACAACTAAGCAATTGGGGACAGGTCATCCTTATAGAGATCATTTACAATTTTTTACTTATTAAGTGAAGTACAAGAGAAAACATTATACAGCCATAAAATAAAGGACAATATAATGCACTAGATCAACAACATATGAAGTTAGGAAACAGTCCTATTTCTTACTGAGACTTTGAATTATAAAATCAATGCACATAAGTGAAACAAGATGTTGTGGTAATTGGGACTTAAGAACTTTCTTTCTTGTCTGATTTCCTTTCCATCAAGTCATTACATATATATAGCTATTAAGCCAGCTAGACCAGCTCATTTCCACCCATTACTTTATCCCCTTTTCCAACTAATCTCCTGCATGCCTAACAAACTTGCTAACAACCTTATCCCTGACTCTAACCCTCTGTTGTGGGCATTGCTTTCTTGTTACGGCGAGTATAGACTTTGCCAACAAAAGCGTCCACAACACTTCCGCCTTCCTGGAGAAACAGCTCGTCCTCGAGCTGGAATGTCGGATGGGCCTCTTTGAAATCTCGAGCCTCTCCCATGTGGCTTCAAAGATCGGGCAGCCCACCCAACGCACCAAGAGCTCCCGACGCCTGTTGAGGCGTGCACGAATGACCGCTTGGTGTGTAGGGACCGCCGGCCATGAGTCACCGGAGGAAGAGGCACCACTGGCCGTGGGAGGGTCACCATGGAAGGGTTTGAGGAAAACCACATGGAACACATCATGCAACTTAGCTTTGGGAGGAAGACGGAGGCGATAAGCAACAGACCAACACGCTCCACCACCGACACGGGCCATAGTAACGTGGAGCCGCCTTCCTCCGGCTTTGTCGACAATGCCCGCAGCAGAACGGTGATGCAACGCAACCATACCGGCCATCGGCGCGAATCGATATCCGATGCCGCTGATCATAGGAGTATTTCATATGGTCCTCGTGCTCGCAGCAGCGGTCCGGATCTCGCCAAAAGACATCTCGTTCTTCCACCGCTTGTCGATCGCCACCCTCGGCAGCCGGTGATATGACATTAGCGTTGGAGGCGCGACCATAGACGACTTGAAATGGAGTGGTTCGCGAGGTTGTTTGGTAGGAAGAGTTGTAGCAGAACTCTGCCCACGGGAGCCAACGGAGCCAGCTGCGCGGGCGGTCACCGGCTAGGCACCGGAGATAGACGCCAAGCACGCGATTGGTGACCTCTGACTGTCCGTCTGTCTGAGGGTGGAAGGCGGAGCTGAGGCGCAACTCCACCCGGCCGTGCGACGACTCTTTCCAAAACGTCTTTGGTGAAGATCGGGTCACGATGCGACAATGGAGCAGGGGATGCCGTGAAGCCGAACAATGTGGTCAAAGAAGACCTGCGCCACAGAAGTCGCAAAATAGGGATGCCCAAGCGCGATGAAGTGGCCGTACTTGGAGAAGCGATCCACCACCGTGAGCACCACTGATTTGCCACTGACCTTGGGAAAACCTTCCACGAAATCCATGGCAATGTCTGACCAGACCGAGGAAGGGACTGGCAGAGGTTGAAGGAGTCCAGCCGGATGTAGATGTTCGGTCTTGTTCTTTTGACATATGGCGCAGCCTTGGACAAATTCACGCACCATCCGGTTGGCGTGAGGATTGTAGAAAGAGGCGCGTAGGCGATGCAGAGTCTTCTGGACTCCTTCGTGGCCGGCGCCATGAGCGGAGACGAGGATGGCCGGCCACAAGAGAGATGAATCAGGCACGAAGATGCGACCGTGGTGCAGCACGAAGCCATCCACCACTGTCCAGGCTGCCCCAGCAATGCCCTGCTCCACCTCGGCACGTTTGGCAACAAGGGTAGGAAGAGTTGCCGCCTCACTGCGAAGGTCTTCGAAAAGCTTGAAGTCCGGACGGGGGATGGCGCACGCCATGGTGGCCTGGGAGTCCTCATCACGACGTGAAAGGGCGTCGGCAGCCGCATTCAGTCGGCCGGGTTTGAACTCCACCTTGAAGTCATAGCCGAAGAGGCGACTTACCCAGATGTGTTGCGGAATGGTGGAGAGTCTTTGATCCAGCAGGAACTTCAAGGCGTAGTGGTCAGTACGCACCGTGAATGGTCGTGCCCAGAGGTATGGCCTCCAATGGCGTACTGCCTTAACAAGGCCAATGAGTTCCCGCTCGTAGGCGGCTAGCTTGGCGTGTTGGGGAGCGACCACGCGACTGAAGAAAGCAATGGGCCGCTCGATGCAAAGACCGCGCCGCCGATCGCAGGCGCCGCATTCAACGATGAAGCGGTGGAGAAGTCCGGCCGAGGATCGCCCGGTGGTCGAGGCGCCTTGAGTGCGTCAAAAGCTTCAGTCGCCGCCGGAGACCAGCAAAATGCATCCTTCTTGAGCAGAGACGTCAGGGGAGTCGCTATGGCGCCGTAGTTGTGGATGAAGCGCCGGTAGTATCCGGTGAGGCCAAGGAAACCACGGCGCGCGGGTGTCGCTACCGAGGCGGTGTTGAACGGCTTCCACCTTGGTAGGATCCATGGCGACGCCGTCCGCCGAGATGATGTGGCCGAGGTACGCCACACTGCGTTCCGCAAAGGTACATTTGGAGCGCTTGAAAGAGGTCAGGGCACGCAGCGACCGCGAAGACCGCGCGACGTCTTTGAAGGTGCTCCACCATGATTTGTCAGAGATCAAAATATCATCAAGAAGACGAGGATTGAACGACGGCGAATGTCCGCAGACCTCGCTCATCATTGCTTGAAATGTCGAAGGTGCGTTGGTCACCCGGCGAAGGACATCACCACGAACTCAAAGTGACCGTGATGAGTTCGGAAGGCCGCCTTGGCGATGTCGTCGTGGTGCATACGGATCCGGTGATAGCCGCTACGAGGTCCAATTTGGTGAAGAAGGAAGCCCCTTGAGTTCGCCCGTGAGCTCGCCGACGACGGGATGGGAAAACGTCGCGAATCGCCTTGGCGTTGAGGGCCCGATAGTCGACACAGAAACGCCAACTGGCATCCTTCTTGCGGACCAGTAGCACCGGCGAGGAAAACGCCGATGTACTCGGGCGGATGATACCCTGTTGCAGCATGTCAGCGCATTGCCGCTCGATTTCATCCTTGAGCAGCTGTGGATAACGGTATGGGCGCACCGCAATGGGTGGAGTGTCTGGAAGTAGGATGATACGGTGGTCCAAATGGCGCTGAGGCGGAAGACCAGAGGGTGCTTCAAACAGATCCGCAAACTCAGCTAGCAGAAGGGATAGCAAGTCAGGCCTATTCATGGCGCGAAGCTGTGGCGGTGACGAAGCCTCCACCCCGCGCCACTTGACCAGGTGATCATGCCGCCAAAAAGACATAGTATGCCGCCCGAAGTCCCACAGTATAGGCCCCAGCGTCTTGAGCCATTGGCAACCTAGAACAAGCTCATAATCGTCAAGTGGCAGGACGTAGAGATCAAGGAGGAACTGCTCCTTGTCGATGGTAACCGGGACTTGCTTGCAGACGCCCGATGACGGCACCCGGTCCCCATTCGCGACTCCCACCGTGAGGCCCGGACGCGGCTCTGGTGTGAGGCCGAGGCGCGTTGCCGTGGCGGAGGCCACGAATGAATGGGTGGAGCCGGAGTCGACAAGGGCGCGTAGCTGCGCCGTGACGACGGAAGCAGAGAGGTGCATCGTGTCACCCGCCGTGATGCCGGTAAGAGCATGGAGGGAGATCCTGACATCGTCGTCAGAACGCGCATCATCTTCTTCGGGGGCCTCCACCATTGCGCTGTCGTCCAGCTCCATGAAGTAGAGTCCTTTCATCGTGCATTTTTGGAGGTGCTCTCGGGAAAACTTCTCCGGGCAGTTGAAGCAGAGTCCGTCCGCCCGCCGCTGTGCCATCTCTTGTGGTGTTAGTCGTTTGAAGCGGTACCGGGCGGACGCGCGCCCTTAACCGAGCCGGCGGGTTTGAAGTGGTGCCCGAGCAACCGGGGCGATCGTGCGTGGCGAGGCTGTGATCGCCGGTACCGCCGCACGATGCGACGAAACCGAGCGCGGAGGCACGCGTGTGATGCCCGGCTCCTCCTCATCTTCAAGTTCCAGGCGACGCTCAAAGGCCCGCGCCAGCGCCATGGCGTCGTCAAGTGTCTCTGGGCTTTGGAGCTCGACGTCTGTCTGGAGGGGATTCCGCAGTCCCGCGGTGAAGTTGTCGATCTGTTGTTGCTCGGAGACGTTCTTGCAGCGGGCCGAAGCGGAGGAACTGCTCTCGTACTCTCGATCGTTCCGCGGCGGAGCTTCACGAGGCGCCGAGCGCGTTGTTCGAACGCGGCCCGACCGGCGCGGCGACTCGCCCATGAATCGAGGCCATGTGGGTACGCCGCGGTTCTGCTCCAGACGATAGTACCAATCTTGGGCCGCGCCCTCCATGTAGAAGGAGGCGAGCCAGACCTTCTCCTCCTCCGGTGTGCGATGGGCGCGGAAGAACTGCTCTGCCTTGTGTAGCCAAACGATGGGGTCGGTGGTGCCGTCGTAGCGCGGAAATCGCAGCTTGTGGGAGGACTGGTAGGGAGGAGGAGGCGACGACGGCACCTCGGACTCGGGCTTTGCCTTGCCCTTGTCGGAGACGTCGCCGAGCTCGAGCTGGGTGGTCTGGAGGCGATTAACGGCGACCCAGAGGCGGCTCTGGTCGTTCTTGTGCGTCGCGAGATCCTCTTTGACTGATTGGATCTCACCGAAGAGCTTCTCCATGGCCGATTTGAAGTCGGCTGCAGAGAGAGGGGACGCCATGAGCCAGCGCACGAGAGAGGCTATAGAGGAGTCACGCGGCGGAGAAACGGAGGAGGAGGACGCTGAAGGGCGTGGCGGAGAAACGGAGGCGAACAACGAAGGGGAGTGGTGGGTGGGAGGCGAACAACGAATGGAGTGGTGGGAGGCGACGGAAAAAAGGAGCGGCCACCGCCGAACTGGCGCTGATATCCGCGTCCGAGCGCTACGGATGCGGAAAAGAAGGGCTCTGATACCAAAGATGTTGTGGTAATTGGGACTTAAGAACTTTCTTTCTTGTCTGATTTCCTTTCCATCAAGTCATTACATATATATAGCTATTAAGCCAGCTAGGCCAGCTCATTTCCACCCATTACTTTATCCCCTTTTCCAACTAATCTCCTGCATGCCTAACAAACTTGCTAACAACCTTATCCCTGACTCTAACCCTCTGTTGTGGGCATTGCTTTCTTGTTACGGCGAGTATAGATTTTGCCAACAAAAGCGTCCACAACACAGGAATTAGGGGCTCAACGTGACTTTGTGACAGCAAAAGAGCCAATTTCACTTCTCTTAAACTAAGCTCAAAACTAGTGTACATCCCCAAACTAAATAATTGCAACCAATAAAGCAAAAGAGCTCTTAGTGTATACCTCAGATAATATGGAAAACTATCAAGTGACTCTGATATATCACTTGCATTAACAATTGCCTTCTTCAGATCCTCTTTTAAAAGTTGATGTTGACCAAATGGTACATTTTCTTCAGAATTAAAGTGGCTCTGCTCCTCCATTGTTTTACATAAACTTCTGACTATCTCTGTATCTATTGAATATAAAATAGACATTATTCTAGACATATATTTTTCTCTTTTACTGCAGTATAATAATAAAGATGCCCGATTTTGAGGAACAAGAGCCTAGAAAAGATAGAAGTCCTCTTATGTTTGCTATCATTCCCTTTTTTAAAATTATCTTGAATGCTAAATGCTATGAACTCAATACCTCAAAAGTTAACGTGGGATTAGGGCCTTAGGGGGGAAGGAAGCTGTTATAAAATAGGCTCACCATGAGGAACCAATGGAGAGCGGCCATTTCCATAGTTAAACGGCACTGATAATTTGGCTCCTTTACGTGATAAATGATCCAATGTGCCTTTGATAACTGGATACTGCCCTTGCTGAATACCACATGAGGAAGAAAACATTGATGAGCTAGTTTTTTCCTCTGGAAGTTTCTGAAATACCTGCCAACATGTTAAGGAGTTTCACATCCAAAACACATGCTTGTCTAAACAAGTACCAATAGGAGCGATACATAAGCACTAAAGAAAGCAGTTGGTTATAGAAAAGGATACAAAAGCATGCCTCCGGACTGAACTAAAAATAACTTCATCGCCTCCAATCAAGGTGACCTTAGCAGCCTTGTCCAAGGCCTTCCCATTTACATGGACAACTTTAGATTCGTAGATATCAAGGGAAGCACACCTCTGGTACAAGATGTCAAATTGAGAGTCAAAAGGTCAAAACAAGAAGGCAGGAAAAAAAAACAGAGTATCAGTAAAATTAAGAATACAACCATACCTTAACATGCTCAAGTTTGCAAACAAGTGATCCAGGAGATGACTCGGTCAGTCTCAAATCATATTTTCCACCATGGCCAACAGTGAAATTGGTAGAATAAATAGGAACTGAGGGATACTGGACAGGACAAAGAAGAATACGATCATGAGCAAAGATAATGGTTGAGAATTAACCACATGGCACGATAACTGCATGGTGCATACTAATACTGTAGAACTAGATGGGACTGGGGTTCTCAAGAGGCCGGTTGGTGGCATTTGCCGGTGTATCCTCCACCAGCATCCATTCAAACCTTTATAAGGTTGATGCACCGCCTAGCCCTGAAGGTTGGCGTATCTTTTCTCCTGACCTATCCCACTTGTAACTTTTGTTTTATTGTGACTTCAACTCAAACAAATGCACAGGTATGCCATTAAAAGCTAAGGTTTGTTCTTCAGTCTTTCTTATATAAAAAAAAAGCGAGATATCAACAATTAAGAAAATGTATAATTGTAAAATATTAATATTTTGTTGTTCATGTATACATCGACAATAGGGCTTGCACCACACTTGATCCAATGTAATGGTCCGCATAGATGTGTACTAAATACCATCACAAATCCAAGTATATAACACAATCCATTAAAAAAACACAAATCAGTAGACACTGACATTAAGAAACATGTAAATAGTCTCCATTTGCACGGATAGCATTATTTCAGCGCTAACCAAGTGTAAAGATGCTGGGACATGACAGATGCTTGATGGAACATGTACTGACTGATGTGAGCATTCAACTATTCAAGTAACACTATTGAAAATCAAGAAAAAAAACCCATCCCAACCGGGTCACATCGAAACATGAGATTAGCCTAGCAGGCTAAAATTAGAAAAGGCAGACAATAAAAAATCTATAGTTGCGAATACAGGAGGTGGAAGCTAAAGACCAGTAACAGAATGATGATTGAGAAAATACCAAACAGTAACTACTACATGACTACAAAACCCACATTCAAAATGCTTAATAAACTCTGATAAAGGCAATATACAGGTCAGCTAGATAACAACAGGAGTTAGATAATGTACAGAGCCAGCGAGCAGTGACTGAACGAGAATAACTACACAATGTTCTCTGCTTCGCTGAGATGCAATGGTACTTTTGCTTCATTTTGGAAAAGGAAATCTAGTTTCAGATCTAAAAGCACAAGATGGTTCTATGTTGCCAACCAAATTCATGCACGAAAAACTCAGCTCTAGCAAACCTATTTGTTATGGTCGGTGGTTGGATACGGGTCCAAGGACTAAGGGTAGGGTGCTCGCCCTCATCTAACTACCGGTAGAGCTCTTACCTAACGTGGTAGAAAAGCTCTGAGACCTGACTTTAGAAGAAAGGAGAAACTAGAGACTTATTTGATTGTTCATTGCTTCCTCCAACGATTACAATAGGTCTCCTTATACAGAGGATTCTCCTAACAATTATATATACGATCAAGCTAAATTATAGCATTCCTAACTAATAGATAACTTTCCTAACAAATAGATAAGATACCAATTAACTAATCTTTATCCTAGGAAACTAATTAATTATTTAGAGAAATAGATATTCTTATTTAGGAAGGTAATCCCTTCCCAATCCCAATGCTACAGTACACGAGTATTGTTCATGCATGTAATACCAGCGACCATAACATTTCACCCCTCGCACGCAAGGCAGCTCATCCTCGAGTTGTGGCGGTAGCTATGATTGAAGTCCTTCGTAACACCATGTCGACGAGAGGGCACGATGATGACATTGTGTCGCATGGAAGAAGATTCATGAAGGCCCGATGAACAACAACGAGGATAGCAACCTTCTAACGTCGATTGGCGTCGCAATAGTCGCCAGTGGCAAGGGCGACCGGTACGGTGCAACAACGGCATCCTTCTTGCCCCGAGATGTAGCAGTTGTGGGAGAGATGCGACGAAGTCGCTGGCCCCCACCTGTCAGCCACTATGCTCTGTATTGCTCATGGCACGGTGTCCATGGATGACGTGGGCGAAACGGCGGTAGCGTTCTTCCTTGGCGGCGGCACCAATGGTACAGCAAAGGATAGCGCTATTCGATGAGGAGGCGCTGGTGGCGGCGCTGGTTCCGGAGGTGGACATGGCGGTAGTACGACCATGGTGGTGACAACAAGCATCGCCTCCTGCTGCTCCTCCTTGGCCAAGGTTGCAGCCGATGGCAATGGCGACTTAACCAGCAATGATGACACAGAAATCGCAACAACATGCTGCGTCTTCTTCTGCTCTGCCTTCTTGTCCTATCCCGTCTTCAAGTCCAACAATAAGGCCTTGATGTTGGCACAGAGCTCACTAAGGGATAACCTGTCAATGTTGGCCTTCATGGCCTTGATTCCATCAGCCTTAATCTTATCGGCAGCAGAAGCGATGGTGAATTGCCCTAATACCAAATGTTGTGGTACGAGTTGGGTGGTTACAGGTCCGAGGACTGAGGGTAGAGCACTCGCCCTTGAACTGCTAGCCATGCTGCCGCTAAGGCTCTGAGGCTTAGTTGAAGAAGAGAGGGAAAGTCTAGAAACTTTAATTATTTCTTTGCTTAATAATAATAGGTACAGTGATATCTTTTTTATAGGGATGGCTAGACTTAAACCCTAAGAAATATATCCTTATATTAAGGAAAATTATCCTTAATATATGAAAATAATTTAAAAGAAAATAAATCCAAATAATAAGGAAACAACCTAAATAGCAATGTTCAAGAAGCTTAGGGTTAAATATTTACAAAGAAAAATTTAGGTTGTTTCCTTCTTGAACATTGCTATTTAGGTAAATAATTCTCTAGGCCGAATATAAGCAACCATGCACAACAGAAGCTTAGGGTTAAATATTTACAAAGAAAAATTTTACTGAATAATTTAACATGCAATGGAATGCTCAGTGTTAAATATTTACAGAGAAAAATTTTATTGCGCGTGCGCTCTCTCTCTCTATTCCTTCTTTTCTCTCTCCCTATCTTTTCTCCTGTTTAGCCGAGGCACCCAAGCCACTCCTTTTTCTTTCTCTCTCCTCTCTTTTTTTCATTCAGCTATGTCCAAAGCCGCTCAGTGCTTCAGTGCTTCTTCCTTTGCCTTATCTCTTCCCCTTCTTGTTCTCTATTTCTCTTCGCTATTTTTCTCTCTGGTGTTGACCCGACTGTCCTTTTTCCAATTCATCCCCTACCTCGTCTTCCCATCTCCCTTACCCTTCTCTCTTTTTCTCCAATCAACTGAGTGGTTCGGCTCTTCATTTCCTTGCATCCTCCTTGGTTCGGCTCTTCATTTCCTTGCATCCTCCTTCCCTCATCCCCATCCCCTCCTTCCTCTTCTCCTTGCTTCACTCGGCTGACTCCAATCTTGGTTTCCTGGTGACGCCTTGCCAGGGATCAAAACCGAATCGGACAAATCCCGCCACGCGGCGGTACCGAAGAACTGAAATCCGGATTCTAACCGGTCAAAATTCGTCAAATGGTTTTTTTGGGCGGAGCGGGAGAAGACCGGTAACCGGCCGGTTACCGGTTTTACCGGTGAGAAAACCGGAAAAACCGGTTAGAGGGTTTGGCCGATCCTAGCTGCGTCTTCCATCTTGATCCTCGCGTCTTCTTTGCTGCTCCCTCTCGCACTCAAGCCTCAAACACTCAATAATACAAGTCATCGCTGCATCTCGCTAGGTCTGCACCTCACCCTTTGTCTCCCACATGCAAAAACATCAAGAGTACACAAGCAAAAGCAAAAGCAACGACCCATGGACCCCGGATGCTCCCAATCTGAATAGTAAGCATCCAATGCAAAGCTACGGTGCATCTACAAAATCAAAATTTCAATTTCATATTTGAGGCGGTTTTAATTTCCGGTTCCCAATAGACATCCGGTTATCGGCGGTTACGGCCGAATCACCGATAACCGACCTTGCGCCTTGCTACTGGCGCCCTGGCTTCATCTCTTCTCCATGCGATTGCTGTCCGCCGATCCTGGCCAGCCCCTGCTTGGCCTCCACCAAGTCCTTTGGCGACTCCGACGAAGAAGAGGGCGATGGAAAGTTGCATGCGGGCGGTGGGGATGGCGAAGTCGACGGCCTAGCTCACGTTGTTCTTGATGTAGACGAAGATGTTCATGGAGGAGACAACCACAACGCAGCTGCACTTGCGGCTTGTCGGTGAGTCCATCCCCTGGAACACATCTTACTCCCATTTTTTTGTTGGGTCTGATCTGTTGGAGAGTATAGACTGTGCTTTGCTTGGATGTGGTCTGTGCTTAGAAAACAAGTTTGCTTGGATGTGCTTTGCACAAGTTTGCTTGGATCTAGCTTGTGCCTGGCCACGGTGTCGAGCCCCGCCTCTTCTGCCTTTGACCGCCCAGCAACCCGCCGAGGGACCAAGGTGCAGCGGCCGGCTACTGCCGACCACCCACGCGCCGCCTCGGCGGGTGCCCAGGCTGCCTTTTGGAACACTACTAAATAGATAACACCGCTACAGCACCCACATGGCATTCTTCATGTGTTGCTACAGTACCATGTGTGGTACTGTACCGTTCACTTGTTGCTGCGATACCACATGGTATTGTTTATGCGCCTGCTAATCTTGGTCCGCCTCAGAGCCTTGGCAGCGACATGGCCAGCCATTCAAAGGTGAGTGCCCTACCATCGGTCCTTGGACTCGTACCCAATCATCGACCACAAAATTTGGTATCATAGCCACTCACCTTAGATTCTGCTGCTGATTGTGCGGCTGCTATGAAGATCTTACTCGTGGACCTTAAGACCGATCTTAGCAACATGATGACCTTGTTGAAAGAGTTCAAAGCCAAGATGGAGGAGAAGGTGTAACATGATACTATGGGTTCTGAGTCGCCATCGCCACCGATTACCATCATGTCCAAGATGGAAGAGCAACAAGAGGCGATACCTGCCATTGCAATGGTGGCATTGCCATCGCCGTCCCCATCAGCATTGGTCCCAATACTGCCTTCACTAACGACGACTCCTCTCCAGACTTCGCTGTCCTTGGCTGGACCTTTAGTGCCTTCGCCAAGGAGGAACGTTATCACTGTCCAACGACGGTCTTCACGCGGTCGGCCGACACTATGCCTTCAAAAATGTGGAGTGCAACAGCTATCATGTGGGGGTCAACAACGTCATCGCATCTCTCCTACATCCATTACAACCCGAGGTGAGAAGGATGTTGTTGCCCTATGCCGATTGCCCTTGCCGTTGGCGACTCCCACGATGTTAGCCAACGCTAGAGGGTTGTTGTCCTCACTGTTATATATCGAGGCTTCATTGACCATCTTCCGCGTCGCGACATCATTTTGCCCTTTCGTCGACATGGGAACGCGAAAGTCTTAGTCCATGGCTGCCACCTAACAGCTTGAGGACGAGTTGTCTCGCTGCGGGGGCGTAATGTCATGGACCAAGATTAGCAGGCACATAAATAGTACCGATGGTATTGTAGAAATAAGCGAATAGTACCACATACAGTACTGTAGCGCCTCATGGACAGTACCACGTGGGTGCTGTAGCAGTGTTATCTATTTAGGTGTTTCCTTATTATTTGGGTTTGTTTTCTTTTATATTATTTTCATATATTAGGGAAGTTTCCTATTATTATAGATTAGTTTTCTTAATATAGTGATAGGTTTCTTAAGGGTCAAGTCTAGCCATCTCTATAAAAGGGACAACATTGTATCTATTATCATCAAGTAAAGAATAAACAAAGTTCTTAGTCTCTCCCTCTCTTCTTCAACTAAGTCTCAGAGCCTTGGCAGCGGGATGGCCGGTCGTTCAAGGGCGAGTGCCCTACCCTCGGTTCTCGAACCAGTACCTAACCAGCAACCACAAAATTTGGTATCAGAGCACTCACCATGGCTTCTGCTGCCGATAGGATTAAGACTGATGCGATCAAGGCCATGAATATTGACAACGATAAGTTATCTCCTAGTGAGCTCTACACCAACATCAAGGCCTTATTGTTGAACTTGAAGGAGAACTGGATCAAGACTTCAAGAGGGAGGAGAAGGCGTAGCATATTGCTGTGATTTCTGTGTCACCGATGCTGGTCAAGCCGCCACCTCCACCCGCTGCAACATTGCCCAAAGTGGAGAAGCAACAAGAGGTGCTTGTCATCACCACCGTGGTCGCACCGCCAAAGACGAAGAAGATGACAGAGAGATAGTATTTCTCTCCTCATATGTTGAAAAGGAATCGGTCATGGTGAAACTGAATGAGAAGAACGTAGTTCAAAAACTACGCACGAAGGAAGGAAACCATGATCACATGGATCAATAGTACTTAGATAATGGAGCAAGAAACCACATGATGGGAGACCGCTCTATGTTCCACAAGCTTGACGAGAAGGTTTGGAGTAAGGTCAAGTTTGGCGACGGCTCCACGGTGGAGATAAAGGGCAAATGGACGATGATGTTGCAATGCAAGAACGGAGATAAGAAGTTGTTGACAGAAATTTATTATATACCAATTCTATACAACAACATACTTAGTCTCAGGCAGATGACAGAGAGAGGGTGCAGGGTGGTGGTGCAGGATGAGTTCTTGTGAGTGTATGACAAGAACAGAGATTTGTTGATGAAGACGAAGAGATCTCCAAATCGGTTGTACAAGATTCCTTTGAAAACTTGTAAATAGGTTTGGGTGGAGAGAGGCACAGATGAGCGAGGTGCAAGGGCAGCAGGAGGCAAGCCTGGCGCACAAGAAGTCGTAACGAGGAAGGAGACCGAGTCGGCAAAGAAGCAAGACAAGGCAGAGGGCATGGTCGTAACGAGCAGTGGCTCTGGAAGGGCATGCAGCAGGCATGCAGTAGTCGTAACAGACGGCACAGGAGGTGCGCACTGGCATGTAGCCGACTACGGACGAGCACTTGCAAGCAAAGAGGAGCGAAGGATTGGCACGGGTGGTCGAAGCGTCAGCTCGTGTGGCCAGCACCGACCACATGCAGCAAGCATAGTCGTGGCGAGCAGAGGCTCGGGAGGAGCTCTCACGCAGGCGGTAGAAGGAAGTCGGAGATGGATCCCGAGGTGGCGGGAGGAAGTACAACGGGGAGGACCGGGGGACAGTGGTCGAAAGCAATGGCACACGACAGTGAAAGGAGATGCTTGTGGAGGAAACATGAGCAGGTGGTCCAGCCCAGGCAGGCATACAAGGAAGAAGCAGCAGCAAGAAAAAAGGTCAATATGATTAAGATAAAGAAACAAGATTAAGAAGGTGATTGTTAGAGTCTAAACTTGTTTCGTGCCCTTTGCTTACCAAGTCCAATTGTGCAACGTATGAAGGTAGAATACGTATACGAGTCCTTTTGCCATGTATACGTATACAAGTATTGTACGGATTGAGTTGAATTTTAGTTTCCGAGTTGGTTTGTGTGTCCGTTGGTGAGTTCGTGTGCAGGCTTTAAAAGCCATGCAGCCTTGTAACGTTGGTACATGGAGGAGACGATCGGGGTGATCGGAACAAGCAAATAGAGAGGAAAGAGTGGGAGCGGTTTGGCTTCCAGGAGGAAAAATACGTGCTCTCGTCTATTTGTCTTCAGGATCCAAGAGCAATAGTATCAAAGAAAATTTGCAACAATAGATAAGATACTAATTAACTAATCTCTGTCCTAGGAAAGTTGTTACTTATTTAGAGAAATAAATATTCTTATTTAAGAAGGTAATACCTTCCTAATCCCAATGCTACAGTATACTGTATACTGTTCACACGTGCGGTACCTGCGACTATAACATATTCCTATCTGACAAAAATAATCCTCCATCCGTATGCAAATTCAGAGGTCTTATTTCTTAAGAAGGTATGAAATGTTAGAAACAAAGGATTTCTTCACGCTATACGTTAAATAATAATGATCCATTCAAGATATAGTTTGTAAAATGAAATTGTTTCCGATTAAAAATCTGCTATGTTTACTAAAGTTTACTACTATTTGATGACAAGGCTACGACAGTTCCATTCTCCATCAGATAAATCGGTTATTCAGGGCGTGATTGTAAAATAGAATTTAAGCACTGATTCAAAGTTCAACAAGACCTCAGAAGATTGGGAAATCAGTCTGCCCCAAGCCTCAGCCCGCCCATTCGCCGCGGTCTGCCTCGTCTTCCAGAGCGTCACCCCTTCTGCCGACGGAAGATAGCTTGTCCTTTTCTTCTTCACTGAACCAGAAAAACAGCCCAATGAAAAATCTCCCCGAACTAAACCAAACCCTAACCCACGTATCCGAACCGGGAGTCGACACGCAACTCAATCACCGAAAACCCCACCTCCCGAATTCGACACCGTGGACGACGCCGCGACGGCCGCCGTGGACCTCGCCATATCCTGCAGGTTATCGACCGAGCTGTCCAGCACATTGACCGCCGCCTCCTTCGCGCCCGCCGCCTCCGTCCTCTCAGCCTACCACCACCACACAGCAACAAAATCAGATCAATCGCCCGCAAAAACCACAACATACAGACACATGCACGGCCAGACGGCAACCTTCGCTCGCTTTCCCGACCGGCTACGAGGCGGGGAAGCGGCCTCCTCCGACGAGGCCTGCCGCTTCGTGGCGGCGCTCCGCCTGGTATCGACCATCGCGGCCGCCGGGGAGGAAGGTTTCGGATCGGCGACGCAAAGGGGCCGGCCGCGAGGGCTGAACCGTAATTTCGCGACGGACGAGAGGAGCGAGACGCGAGACCACGGGGCTGAGTTAATGAATCCTTTTCCGTTTAAGGAATGCGGGTTGGTGGTGGGTGAGGCGTATATAACATATACATATATATAGGCAGCGGCGGGGAGCGGCCGGGTCATGGAATTGTTGGCTGTTCACGGCAGGTTTGCTTCAAAAATCGGGAAAAGCGATCTTAGGCCAGATAGAAGCGGCGTTTGACTTCTTAGTTTTGATTTTTTTTTTCTTTATATTGTTTGTTGAGATATAGCAGTGATGTCTATTTTTGTATTTTTTAAATTGAATGATTCAAAAAAATTAATAGCTATTATAGTGTAATTTTAACAAAAAACAAAAATCAGAAGCCACCACAAAAACTAGAAGCCGTTAAAAATACCAAAATAAACGGCCCTAGATCTTAAGCTCTTTTTTCTCGCTTTTGGACGCTGCCAACTTGTGCGTAGCGGCTGTGAGATAGATCGATTCATTTGGGTTTAAAGTTGACTTATATCTGTACTATCTATACTAACTAGTTTTTAAACGATATATTTTTAAAGTAATGTTAATGGAAAAATTATAGTAAAAATATACTAAGTTTTTACAAATAGTTAAAATTTAAATATTTAAATTATAAATTATTAGTCTAAAAAATCAACCTATAGACGAGGCGGCCACCGGCTCGGCTGGGTCGTGCGGTGTAGAAAGGGAGGGGCGGCGTTAATTGGGTGGCGTTAATTTGGTGTTGCTTTCGCGGCGTCTTGACGTGTGGCTTTTGCGAGTGACATGGTCGTTTTGGGGCTATGCCTCCCGTTCTTTTCGTTTCGTTGACAGGAATTGGATTGCCTTTGTTTTATTCGGGGAATGCTTATGAAACCTGGATATTTTTAGCCGTATAGCAATACTATAAGTAATTTTTGGGCATATGCAATATAATTTCTGGCCTCCTCTCCGAGCGTGAGACTTCGGTCGGCCGACGCATACGTAGTGTCTCGCCCCGATACCATAACACCCGAGTCATGCGGTCCTGAGGGTATTTCGGTAATTTTCCAATTTAAAAGAAAAAAAGAGAAGGTGGGGCTCACCTGTCAGTGGACCAGTTGAAAGAGATAGGGGGAAGACTACGGGCCTGTTTTTTGGGGCTTTTGAAATCGGCTTTTGACTTCTACTACAGTACCTAGCTTTCAAACGGAGTATTTTCTCAAGACAGGGTCTACAAGTTAAACGATCTACACGTTAAAAGTCCAACATCTGTACCGCCAAAATCGCAAGTAGGTATCTGTCTCTCCGTAATATATACCGTAAACAGCCAAAATTCAAAAATTTCAATCAAAAGCCATAAGCCGCAGCCAAAAAGAACAGGCCCTACATCTCCTCCCATGTGTGTGCGCTCGCCTTATCTCTCGCGTGCGACGTGGGATGGCTTCGACCGCTTCGCCCGGGGGCGGCCGAGTCAAGTGGTGGTGGCGATGGAGGTGTCATCGGTGCAGGCACTTCAGCGTCAGCCGTGGTTGCAGCCCGCCGGCCTCCGCCCGCTCCCCCTATAAAAGGCAACTTCTCCTTCTCTCTTGAGGCCCTGGAAAAGGAGTGAGTTCACTTTTCCCTCTTCGATCTCAAATCTCTCTCAGTAGTTCTTCGATCTTGAGTCTTGAAAGCCGTCGGCTAGGTTCCTTCTTGTTGCTGTCGACTGAAAAGCTCAAGTCGCTATTCTAGGGTTCTTCCCCATGCGGTTTCTTTGTGCCTTTTTCTTAGATTTGGCCGAGAGGAAAGATTTAAGGATTTACATTTAGAGATTGATTCGGCTTGGACTTGTGCTAGGTATTTGATAGAGATTTGTGACTTATTTTTGGTGTTCACGAGTGCTCTCGGCCAGAGCTCTCGTCGGTCTTGTGCGGCGTCCACTTGACCCTCGGCTTCTAGTCAGATGGAAGTGTGGCATTGTATCTCCGATTGCCATCATCTCCTTGCTCGGCGCAGCGGGGTGCTTGGTTTTCTGGGATAGCGCAGCCTGCGTACCTTGCCTTCTTCGATTGCTACTCGGTGATTTTTAGTATCACCAGCATTGTGAGTTTGTTGGCTATTTGCTCTTTGCAATTTTGAGATATATTTTCTGATATTTGTGTGATATCATTAATTGGAAATTGCAAAGATTGGGTTCACTTGCTCTGTGATGAAATGACATATTCATGAGATTATATATGAACGTGAGGTTAGATTGATCTTGGACTTTCGGTTAGCTTTACTATTGTGCTCTGATCATTGTATTTGCCGTTCTTGCTTGGTGCTGTCTCAGTTCAGGAGTCAGTTTGAGTTGTTCCTGTAGTGGCCGAACTCTGTTATAATCAATAGTGTTCGTGTTAATTAAGTTTAATTCCAGATTGATTATATCATCATTTATTCTATACAGCTTCATTGAATCGTGATATGGTAATTTTCCTGAATAGAAAGCTTGATTTAGGGCTCAAGATCAAATCTACAACTGTCATATATAATCAAGATTAATATTTGTCATGGCGGAGAGGGCCAAGATTGAATCTTGTGCAACTGGCCTTTTGAGAGCAACTAATAACATTCAAATTGTTGATAGCATGCTGAATTTGGTCATACATGTTATGCTTCTATTGAGATCAGCATTTCAATGCAATTGTTTACATGTTGTTATGCTAATTTTGAACTCTTACGTGGCATTTTCGTTTGGCATATGTTTGTATGTCAATGACTTAAAAGGTTTATATGTTGATTAAGTCATTTCTATGCCATTTATGTCACACTTGTGTTTTTATCAAGTTTGATGGAATTAAATACAAATATATGCTTATACCGCACTATTTACGACAAACATTACCCTACATAAAATAGTGTTTGGTTTGCGCCAATTTTGCTCTACCGACAAATTGATATTGCACAAAAAAAAACCCGCCTTGAATTTGGGTACGGATTGAAAAAAAATAAACCGAGATGAAGATGAGCAAATTTGCACCAAAATCTTGCTCCATGCTTCAGGTGAGGGCAGAGAACATCGTGCTTGCATACCATTTTCCATTTACTGAAGTAGGGGTCCAAGTTATGGCTGAGAGGTCGGCCGCATCGGCATGATCAAGTGCGGCGGAACAGGAGCACGAAGCCACGAACAGCATGATGGTGCAGCGGCCACCAATCCCCGGACTAACGACTGGTGTTAGGAAATTGTGCTGTCGCCGACCATCATGGGGTGCTTTCTGGCAGACCGAAATGCCAGCCGACTTATCAGGACGCCGGCATGTGTTAGGCATGTTCGTCCCGTCCGTGTAGCGCACACCACCTTGAACACAGATGCAGGGCTCAAGAGTCACGTGTACTCACTGGAGAAAAGTAACAAAGTTTACATTGTGTCGCTAGGCTGTGACTTTGCCCGTTTGCCGTCAACGTCAACGGGAGAGCAGTGAAGCAGTAAAGTGGGTTCTTTTGTATGTGATGGATACCTTTAGTCTCAACGTGATTATCTGTATAGGTGAACCGAATATTAATAAATTATTTTAAAATATATCTTGATAAGTTATTTTAAAAGATAATAAAAAAATCGTTCTTATTGTTTATTTTAAAACTATAAGCACGTTGCATCGGTCCATAGTCAGTGCACGCATCTAAGCCTTGACGCTGCTAAAGATGTGAAAAAGCTGTAAGCTATAGACTAAAAAAGGACGGTAGCACGTCGGGTCGTCCGTGCTCAGTGCAAGCCTTGGCTTGTAAAGGCGTGGAAACTGGTACTATGTTTTTGTCAAACTTGTCTCGTGTTTCAGTTCGTTTTTGCGCGCTCTGCTGCAGCCTGCAGCCACGTTAGCCAAGCTTCCGGCCGGAGTTTGGAGAGCAGCATAACCTGACACGGGTCATGTCATCGAGACGTACTGAAGCCAGTGTTACGTGTATGAGTGCCGCTCGGTACAACATCAGCTTCTAACTTCTCTCTAACTTCTTAATTCCGTTCCTATCTTTGGTTTTTTTTATTATTTTTGAAATTTGCGAGCATCCAGATGTTTGATCTGAACGTTAGCTTTATATGCTCGGTTATAATATTTTTTATCATATATATAATATTTTTTGATCATATATACAACAAAAAGAATGATAATAAATACATCATTCGTAGATAGTGTGTGCAACAATTTTAACCACCATATACAATAAAATTTTTCACAAAATTCTCGATGTTGCACATATAAAATCAAAATATTACGCAAAACAACACCTACCTTCATGGCAGACGGCAGCGAGCCTCAGCTGCATCAGTGGCAGGCAACGGTAAGATGACATGCGTAGCGTGGATCTGGCGCCAGGAAGAGAAGGCTACCCACCACGTCCTCACTCCCCGTCAAGATACTTGACTTCGACCCCAAGGATTGATCCTTTCCCTTTCGAATGTCTATGCCTTCTTGTCCCCTAGTGCACTCGACCTCTCTAGGCTGCCAAGGGGGAAAGCCCAGATCTAACGACGTCACGCCTAAAGACAGTCGAAGAGAAAGTCGACGGTGGCAGGCGGTCTAGCTACGCCGTGCCCAAGGACGGTCGAAGAGAAAGTCGACGGCAGCGGCCTAGTCCGGCGGCACCGACACTTGGGATAGGATGGTTGGGGCTCGTGGTCGTCTCTGTGCATGGGGTTCGGGTGTGCGAAGAGAGGAAGAGAGTGAGAGGAGGGAGAGAATGAGGAGATAGTGAGAAGGTGGACCATCTGGTAAAAGAGAGCTCTGTATGTATGTACAATAGTAATTCTCTTTCTTTTTCTCCTTATTTTTTTATTATCTGTGATTATATAAATTATTTATTTTTTAAAATTTAATTGTACTAAAAAGCTACCAACAACTATGGTAAAAATTAACATAATACAAAATAAACCAGAAGTTAGGCTTTAAATCCCAAATGAGCGGAGGCCTAAGGGTGTGTTTGGTTGAGCTGTGGCTTCAAAAGTCTCTTTGTGAGTGTAAATGTGGAAAAGCTCTGTGTAGGTTTTGGGTGTGGAAAAGTTGTAAGTTGTTTGGTTCAAACAAGTATAAAACATACCTCCTATCTCTATTTTCCTTGAAACAACTGTGAAATGACTCTCTATTTTCACCATTTCGTAAAGCCAAAGCCAAAAGCCAAAAGCAGGTCCAAGGTGCTTTCAAACTCAGATTACCTAAAAGTAGCAGCTTCGGCGAAACGATTTTCACCCCTTTGGTTGGCTTTTGGCTTTTTGGAAGCAAAAGTAGCTTCCAAAAGCCCAACCAAAAGCACCCTAAGTTTGCGTCCACCTTTGCCCAAGGCCCTTTGCGTTCAATGCGCCGTGCTGCCCCGGTAAAACCTGCAGTCGAGCGGCTCCCGTAGCCGGGGCCTCCTGTTTCCTCACCAAAATCGTGAACAAACTGTTGACAAAGCACTCGAACAAACATACCAAGCCAAGCGGAGGAGAATGGCAAGGCTGCCCGGGTTTCGCGTGCGCGCCGGGAATTAGCTGGGGCGACGATGCTTCTTGCCTAGTTGTATTGCGTTCGTCTGAGCTGAGAATGCGTGGCCCGCGGGAGCATGCGCCGTGCGCGCGGGCCGCGGGGTGTTGTATTCCCCGCAGCCCATCCGTTCTCGTGCAGGTTATTCCACCGAAAATGGCCCTAATAAATACGGCAACCGGCGAGTCTCCAAAATCCAAATATACAATTAAGGCTGCGTAAGAGCATCTAGAATAGTCTATCCCTTAATGTTATTTCTAAGGATCCTAATTCAACTAGAGAACATCTTTAACAATTTGATGGTGCTCCAAAGGGACTATAAGCCTAGGCTTATAAAGTTATGGTAAAATAATGAGGGTGTAGGACAAAAAGTTATGGTAAAAATAGTTAAGAAACAATTTATTATTAAAAAGGTTGTCTCCAATGCTATTTGTAGACAAGATAAAGGTAGAGAAACTCTTATACATATGTGAGATAATTTCGGATAATTTTGGCCAATTTTAAACAATTTACAATTTTCTCTTTTCACACCCTTTTTCTCTTAACTAATTTTGGATGATGTGATACATAAGAAATTATTAGAATTTTGGATAATTTTGGATGATGCGATTAGGGCACCGTTTGGCACGGCTCCACTTCACAAGTGGAGCTGTTTTTTTTGCTTCAGCTCCACGAACAGCTCCACTGGTGGAGCTGGAACTGTTTTGGTAGACTGTTTGGCACAACAGCTCCACCTGTTTTATCATGCATGGTTGAGAGATGTCAATTGTACAATATACCCCTGTCTATTTGGCTTGTAGTAACATCAAGAGTTGTATGTTTCTACATGATTTTTCATCCGAGTAAATTTGAATTCAAAAAAAAATTAAAATTTAAAATAACACAAAGTATTAGCAACCAATATTTAATGGCGGCGGCGCTCCCTTCACGATCGAAGACGAGAAGACCGAACAGAGAAACGGGAACGGGAGAATAGAAGAGCCGGTGGCAGATCGCGTAAATTCAAGAAAGTACAAGGGCAATGGTATGCGGGCCTGCGGATGGAGCCAGGTGGAGCTACTTTTTTCAGCTCTATCTCGTACATATCTTTTATCTCAGCGTGTTTTAAGAGACTCCTTGGGTGGAGCTATTTTGTTTACCCCGTTTAACACAAAACGGCTCCAAACAACTCTAGGAGCCGGTGATGGAGCTATGCCAAACGAGGCCTAGATAAGAAATGACCGAGTTGGCTCGACATGCCATAGATAAGCTTTATCAGAACTCCTCTAGAAAAACTACCGTGCAGTAGGGATAGACTCAGGAGACTATGCCCGCACGACACGGCGATGAACATCACCTTCTGCCTGAAAAGATTTTCATCGACCCGGAAAGATATTGGCATGAAAATGGCGCAAACGACAAGAACAAAAGCCACACCTCAACGTCGGTTGTCTTAAACCGCTCCATTCAATTGACTCTCAAAACGAACACTGTTGCTGCTTTCGCTTCTTCAGCAAAGCTCCGATAATACAGCGCGTCACGGCACCAGTGAGAATAATTCGTAATACAGCGTGTCACGGCACCAGTGAGAATAATTCGTCGGAAGGTGGTGATCGTTTGTGGTTTTTTTTGATTACGACTGAAAAACACTGTAACTGACTAAAAAATAGCTGATAGAGACTTATTTAGCATAATTAAATTTTAAAAAATTTAAAAATATAATAAATATGTTAGCACATTACGTATAATACAAACAAATAAAAAAAAGAACCAGCAAAAACTCAATAAAAAGCCAAAAATTTAGAAAAAACAAAAATTATAAATAGTAAAAAAAAACCGAAAGCTAAAAGCTGAAGCCAAAATAATCCCAGCCTAAATTTGCCAATAGTTCTAAAATCATCCATTTTCGGTGAGAGCCGAACGACGCAGCAGGTAGAACTCTACAGCTTACCAGACGAGACGAGGAAAATACAATGGGCTGCAATCTGCACAAGGATCATAAAGCCAACCAATAGAGCAGCTTAGACCCTGTTTGGATCAGTTTTAGATTCTTAAAAACCAGCTATTACTTCTAATTTTTAAAAACTAGCTATTACTTCTAGTTTTTAAAAACTGATGAGGTTTTTAAATCCCCTAATTTTTAAAAGCTGATTTCATTTATGATTGATGCTAATAGACTATTATACCCTTACATTTATTGTTCTTGAACAGCACATTAAACAGCCATACGTGGTCTTTAATGAGGGTAAATGGGTATTTGTGCTAAAAAAACTAGCAAAAACTGAGTATCAACAGCTTCTTAGTTTTTAAAAATCTGGGTAGGTAGATTTTAAAAACTTCCCCAAAAACTAGTCTGTTTGAATCCCACCTAGTTTTCAAAAATTCTAAGAATCGGGTGGATCCAAACAGGCCTTACCAACTTCGCCAGCAATCGGATTAAGAAATACAGACCTAATTGCATTGATTAGCTAAGGATGGCGACATTGAGCAACTTTATACAAAAAGCAAGGACAGAGCACACAGTAAGTAGAGCAGCAGCATCATCATCCATGACAACAGTGTCGCATGTCTAAAACACTAGTACCGCCATTTTTAGCCCTGGATTCTCGTGCTCTTATTCAGTTCAGGTCTTAAGGGCAATCCAGAGCTCACCAGAGTACGGCGTGACCTCACTACTGGGACTCAGCCGCACCTTTCAAAGGCTGTGTCTCCGGTGATGATGCCGCAGGCGCGCCGCGCTCCCCGAACACCTTGGCGATGCGCTCGGTGGGGATGGCGGGAAGGTACTGTGCTCCGGTGTACCCCTGCTCAGCTGCAGAGGTGATCACCTTGTTGTACTTCTCGGCCCAGTACGCGGCGGTAGGCACAACGATCTGCGCCACCTGCGGGAACAGCGGCAGGTTGTTCAGCGAGCGCCAGGTGGAGACGGCGAGGTGCTCTGCCGCTGGCTCGTAGCGCACGTAGAGATCCTTCGCCACCGGCTCGATCCTCCCGTACACGTCCTTGGCCACCGGCTCAATCTTCCCGTACACAGCGCGAACAGCGCCGGTCACGCCGGACTGCTGCACCTCGGTGGTGAGCTCCCTCGCCACCTCCGGCACGCCCCAGGCCACCGCGCAAGCTTGCGCCGAGGCGGTCTTCAGCGTCGGCGGTACGTGCCGGTCCAGCTCTTGCACCGTATCATCCACCTACCATTGTCATTTCAAGTCGGTCAGCAAGAACACGCAATTTGTTCCAATACCAAGCTTGGAATTTACAACTGTTAACACTAGATTTTACTAAGAACACCCAAAATCAAATTTAACCTTTCCCCATCAATCGTCGACATGTATCACCACCTCGGAGTATCCGCGGAGTGCTAGCATGCGCCGGAATCAACAGAATCTAGCGCTCAAAACACGGGCGGATTCCACGCACCAGCACGGGAATCCCGTACAAGGACAAATTCCCCACCACCACTTGCCTACCCTTGTAGGCCCCAGATACACGAAGCCTCCTAGTGCAAACGTGCGCCGCGCGAAACAACGGCATCCGCGACCAACCGACGCTATCGTGGAGAAGGGGGGTTGTGGCTGCGTGCGTACCTTGCGGTCGACGAAGGCGAGGACGTCGAGGGGGACGCCGTGGAAGCGTCCGTACACGGGGCCGACGACGCCCTTGACGGCCGACTCGACAGCGTCGACGCCGGGGCGGAGCGGGCCGGCGTGGTCCTTGGCCAGCGCGTAGAGCCCCGCGAGGCACACCGCCGCCTGCGCCGCCGCCACCTGCACGAACTCCAGGTACCTCAGCCTGGGTCTCCTCTTCCCCTCCTGCTCCACCTCCACCTCGCTCTGCAAGCAAGCCAACCAACCAAAGCCCCCAAATCGAAACCAGATCAGCACCAATTCCGCACGTAGCAACATCGAATCGAGCCGAGAAGCGGAGGAATTTTGCTTACCACTTGCGGGTTGGGCTCCGCCATCTCTCGGAAACCGGAGTTGCGCGAACGGAACGGGGTTTCTGGAACCTGGTCGGGAATCCGGACTCGGGGAAGACGAGACGATTTTTTTTTCCGCTTGGCTAAAACGAGGAAATGGAACTCACGGGAGGGGTCGCTATATAGGCGGTTGGGGAGTCGTCTGGCCGTGCGATGAGGATGGCGTTTGATCGGGGCCATCGGAACGGCGCGAGAACACTCTGGAACGGGGCTGCCACGTCGCGGTTCGAGGGGCACGTGGCTGGGGCCGTGCCCACGTCGCCACCGGCGCTATCTTTTACTCGTCGATCTGTGTGCGCTGACGAGACTAATGGTTAGGTTCCCGCTTGGGGACGGCCGGCTCCGGCTCCGCTGGGCCATGCTGGTGATGTCGACGCGAGCTTCTAGAAGTTTCTGTTGGGGTTTGGGCCGTCACCTCGTCAGCTTCTGTGTCGTGGAGAAGAGTGAAAAAATCACTGAGTGTTTATATTAACTTTTGATTTTTAGAAATAGAAATCAGAAGTAGAAGACATCACGAACAGCGTCTGAGCTGAAATTTTGTAGCAGTTCAGTTAAGTAGTGATGATGCTTCCTCGCAAAAAAAAAAAGAATGCAGGATCTTTGCCACACTGCAGATCCTACAGCAGGGAGGAAGCAATCGACAAGGCCGTGGTGATTTCAACTAATCAATCCTGGCGGTCTAGCATGTGATGCCACACTAATCACCAAAGCAGACCCCCTATCTGCGGCATGCAGTGTCAGATTATTCAAGAAGCGCTAAGCCCACATCTTTAAACTACGACATTCGATTGACCCAACGCAAGAATTCATTTCTAAATAAATAATACATAGCATACACCCTTCTTCCTAGTTAGATGCCTTCGTTGTTCAACTTTACCTGCGACCAGATATTGTTTTTGACTCCCTTTAAATAACGGAGCAGACGCTAGCACAATTAGCTGCAGCTGCTGCACAACGTGGAGATCATCTCATACACATTGAATGCGTTGGTAACCGTCGGCAGCTAACGCCTAGGAGCACTGTTGTACAGACCTGAGCTCGTTGCCGGAAGCAAGCTTTTCAACTCAGGTTTCCGCACTATCTAGTGAAGACCACAGTCCTGGTCTGGTTCTATCGTGATGCTAGGGCTAAGCTCATCTTGCATCTGCTGCCCAGGTCCCTGTTTGCGATACAAACGTTAGATCGATCTATCCAGCAAATACACATCAAAACAGTCAGATGCAGTGAAGTTGCGAAGAAATACAGCTTGAAAGTTCAAACAATTGTAACACCAGACTAACCGATAGGTAGTACTCACCAAAAATACTTTCCTACTCTATCCACCAACAAACATTCTATGTGAGGACCCCAATCACTACCTGCCCAAAGGGCAACGGTTGAGGTCAGGCAAACTAATTTTGCCCATTGTGATGGTCCCAGAGCGGATTTACCTTCAATAGACAAACACATACCCTAACCCATTTATTGCATGAATCATAATCCGAAGTCGAACGCTGTGCCCCACCATATAGCAATAACATAGTTTTCTTTCAAGCAACTTGAGGTAAGAATAAGGCTGCTACTAAAAGACCAGTATGAGCATGTGTGTGTTAATCCCATGCATGGGTGTCCATACAAAGCCTAAGTGACTACTGCAAAGGTTAAAGTACAGAATCATGTGCCTTGGCAGGGGATAAGACATATGGCATATGGTGATATTTCTTGTGTTCTCAGTGTTCCGTCAGAATCAGAGGTATACATGCAATATACTACGTGAATATAACTGTTCAAATATATGTCACAGTGTTCTGTCAGAAGCATCTATACTGTACAAAAAGATGTCCCACTCCTCAAAGCAACAACTTACCTGCGGCTGCAAAGAGAACTGCTGCTGGTCTTGTGCTACAATATAGGGCTGTGGTTGAGACAACCTGTAGTATGGCTCCTTGAGTTCTAGTTTGGCTGTGGATGTCTGTAGGATGCCGCCTTGCTCCACACCACACATTTTAGCTTCCAGAAAGAATTGGAAGAGCACAAGAGCCATCAGCCTCAAAAGTTCAAATACAATAGATTGAAGATTGATAACTAATGAGAAAAAGTGTGTCCAACCTGACATCGTCAAGTATATTGTGTAGCTTTGTGCGCTGTGGGCCACCAGATGAAGGCGGCCTGTTATTTCTTGGCCAGCCATTACATATAATGGCTGTGAAAGTACGCATCGCAGTTGATACCAGTGAGTCGTAGGAGAGCCTGGAGCAGTGGTAAGCCACCTTTGCACAGTGCTGCATCATAATATACCAGATTTTTAATCCAACAAAATAGCATATCAGATTGAAGCAGGTAGAAGCAGATGCTATAACAAGTAATACCACACCAGAAAAACAACAGTGTCAGACTGAAATATACTGACCTCCCATTGAACAATACATCAAACCAACAAGCAAGCCCATGCACCCTAGTGCCAACAGAGGCTACAAAACTCAAAGGAATATCAATCTCATAAAGCTCCTCTTCCTGAAAAAGAAAGATAAGGATGTCATATTTTGCACAAACCAAAACAACTTCCAGAATATTTACATGTAATTTCAATCTCACCCCTAGGAGTGGATCTTTACCTTCATGCTAGTAAAATCAAGTGTATGATACGTAGGTGGAGAAATCAATAATCTTGGATCGAATGCATCTACCACAGGCTGCATGAGAATTGCAGAAACATTTAGATTTGTCAAGACGAAACACAATTAACAATGCTTCCTCTTGGGCCATATAAAATACTAAAATAATAGTCAGACTAGTAATGCCACACTTGAACTACAGTACAGAACTAAGCATCATAGATGAAGTAGCTGGAGATTTGTTCATTACACTCGGATAACTTGTGAAATGGGTCAGAAACAAAGGCCAATTAATTTTAGCAATTCACTGGTCGGAAACAGAACTACATTCATTTCAGCAGTTCATTTGTTAGTTGTTATATTTACGTTAAATTGTTCGGTTGTTCCCAAACTAAAGCCTACACAAAGGTAGTGGAGATTAGTAGGATCTTTCCAACCACAACATGAGATAAGTATTGCAATGAGCACCTCCAAATTCTCCCAGATGAAGTCAAAAACCAAGGATCAAATAAAAAGGGGCCAAATGAAACTAGTTACAACTTACAAGTGAGACCCAGAAAGTTAATGACCAGCCAAAACTCTTTAAGTCCATGTAATTTCAGCGTAAACTACAGAGCTAGATGACGCATGCCTACAAAGGTACTTGAAAAGAATATTCTGGAGAACATAACTCACCCATTTCAACATTATCAATTTATCATCACTAGCTGCAGACAAGTTGAAATACTAACAAAATGATAGCAGGTAAGATCAGATAGCACTAACCTGTGAAAAATATCCCTGGAATGCTGAACCATGTAAAGGTGTAAGATCAACACCAAAAAAGTTATGCTGCTGCCAAAAGAGAGCCTGCAAACACACAACCCAAATATTAGATTGCACCACATGAGAGAGACATGGGACTGAAATGACAGACTTGCAGGAAGCGATCATGTACCCGTTCGATAAAATGAATATAAACAAAGAGTGTACACAAGGTGCCTTATCTCCAACAACATAATCAAACAATACAGATCTTTCACAACGAAATAGAAAGTGTACACAAGGTGCCTTCGACCACCGGCCACCGTGCTCTTGCCGCAGCAGTCTCAACCATAGAACTTCTCTTCTGCTTGGAGGTCAACATCGTCGCCTTCCTCGGTGCCATCATGCCCCGACGTCCTTACGTCGACTTGTAGTTTCTACAGCGCTTCCCACGGACAGCGCCAAGTTATGGTTATGGACCAAACAATGGATAATGGGGCTGCGAGCAGGCCACGGAGGAGCTACCCAGAGCTTGCAACTCATAATAGGGAGAGGTATAGAGAATGTATGTCATGCCTATACTACAGCCTGGCCTTTCTTCTCAACAAATGGATCATGCCCTCCTATGATGTCCTAAGGAACATATTTATAGACATGAAGAGCTTATTTACATAAATACCCCTATTAGGGTCTGCAATAGTGAGAGCAAACATATCTTTTCCCGTCATAGCCCTTTTGGGTTTGCCATATGGTTTACATGCTTAGTGAGCCTTTTGGCATAGTGGACCAATTGGGCCAAAGTGGGGACCACTCCACCAACACTAGCAAATATTGCAAAAATGGTAGTTTGTACACACCACAAAACAAATACATTGTTTTATTATATTAGCGTTGTATCGAGTTTTAAGTTGGCACACCATTGTATTTTATGTTCGATGATGTGGGCACATCCTGGTCATAGTGCAGTGTTATGGCAGAAAGCATGAACACGCTAAGGATTCTTGGTCTCCCTCAATATTTTCTTATTTTAAGATCCAGGGAGGTTTTTTTGCATAGTCATTTTCAGGGACGGATGGACACAAAAAATGAAAAGAGACTCATTTCTGCATTCATTTATCAAAAATTCACGGAAGACTATAACAAACATACCCCATTTATAGAAATTATACAGCCACATATTTTCTACTTTCAATGTAAACATCTTGCTGTTGGACATGCTTGGGATGCCTGTGATTAGCTGGTTGGTTTACCAGCCTGCAGACCCACATTCCTCTATCCTTTAGAGTTTATATAAACTAGAGATGTCCAATGATGTGGTACTTGACTTCAAGCCTTGATCAAGGGCTCAAGGCAATACCCCTAACTGAAAAGTGTTGTCCCCGTTCAACTGGGCCTTCAAATATCTCGCACATACAAAAGCTTGGGTACAGAAACATCATAACAGGTGCTATTCCACCTTATATTAAAGATAAACAAGAACACAAAAGTAAATGCACACCACCGAAAACAGAACTTCATAATTGCATATGATAGTTTACAAGTCAGGGGTTACCCCTTTGATTCGGCCAAACAAAATTACAATAAGATTAATAAAGCCTCACAGAAAGCACTAGATAATATGAACATAAGGCAAAACTAGCAAGTGATTTAGTACCTTGTTTGCCATTTCAACATAAAGGTATTCATCGGAAAACGGAGCCATATGAATCCTATAGATTATTTGAGATGTCAATCAGCAGCAAGTAATTTTGAAATACCAAAGACTGTTTAAAAGAACCAACAATGTGAGCTCATCGTATTAAATACGTCGAGCTGAACCTAACTGCTTGTAAAACATTAAACTCCCCACTTCGATGTTCTAAAAGAACCGTACATGCTTTCCTAAACATATTCCAATCCCATTCCAAAGACTAAATCAGAATTTTCAAGCAACATCTTTCAATGTGATGCTCCATTGGTATATGCTGACTTCAACTCCAGTATGTGCATGTTGTCAAACTGAGTGTGTATACAATGTGATTCACTCTTTATTTTGCTGATTAACTACTGGTATTGTCAATAAACAGCAGCAACATTGCCAACCTATCTGTCTGCATATACATCTGCCTACAAGGTCCAAAACATTGTGCCAACCGAACAACCTTAAGATCCAAAGTGCCAGCAAGATTTACTAGTTACTACAAGATATACATATCACTGAACCAGATAAATTGTGGAGACCCTGCTCAAAAACCATCCAAAAATATGCACTTTGGTTACTTGATAATTTTGTCATTTGATCACTAACACGGACAGATATTATTTTGAAGATTTACAAACATTTTAACAGTTCCAATCCATTGTCAAGAGAAGTCATGACATCAATATTTTCTAAATATTGGACAAGAATAGAAAAGAATGAGACCTCATATAAATGTGAAAAATCCAAAACACAGGTACTACACTAGCACTACGCGGCTGAAGGAATGGTAAATAACTAATAAGAGCACAAGGTATAACCATACAGACAGTTTAAAAATATTTAACCATATTGCATATCGATTTACCAAATAGTCTGGACTACTCTGGAGGTAGATGACAAAAGTAATTATAATCCAGAGTGAATTACATAATTCTTGAGGAGAAACATACTTTCCCGTTGTTGGAAACATTTTACCATCTGGAGCAAGGAATCTGTCTCTAGCTATAATATAGGACTCCAGCATCCTCTCATTCACCAAAAGGGTTCCTAAAAACAATATAGTACAGTAGTACTAAATAAATTACTACAGATTATCTGATACAGAAAAAATCAACTGGATCATGATGCATTATTCCTCAAAAAATTGAGAACATTGTCAAAGTTGGAACACAAAAAAATTGAACAACATAAATACAAACAAACTAAAGATTATTCTATTACAAACAATGGACTAGACGAAAACTTTATACCTGATTGGCTGATTCTTTCGATACATTTAATCTAAGGGCATGTCAACTTCTCAATCAATGTTTCCAATTGTGGCCAATTTCAGAATACTAACAGTACGCTAACATGCTAAGGGTGTAATCACGCTATTACAGCTATGACTGTTATACTGGTAATAGCAGTTCGCTATGGTGCTCAGTGGATATAGTGGACACTATGTGTCAAATATATAGTACTTTGGGCCTGTCTTTAGTGGCTATAATTGGGCTTTTGACTCCCACAAGCACATTATCGATTACTAGTAAGTGCGTGTGTATAACACACCTTTCACAAAATATACAATACACTCCAACATGTAGTTTTAACTTCCAACCAAATTAGATGAAACTGATCAACATTATACTGCTAAGATCTTGTATTTGAAAATAGGAAAGAACAATCTGGAATTCAAAACAAGTACATTTTATAGTAGTTTGAAAGTACAATGGACTCGACTATGTGCTATTTAGAGCTACCAAGAGGCAAAGGCCCAGACAAAACACAGAAGTTTTCAACGCATCCAAGCCTTACTGACTACTAAGTTCATGGAACAATTTGCAAAACAGCCACAAATCAGGATCCCCTGCGCGGTGCCTAGTGATAATTTAGCTGTTGAATGGATTTGATCAATGGCTATGACTCGATTTCAAAAGGTAAATACGGTAAGATGGCAGAAATAAATTTGAATCTGGGACCATCACATGTGTTTGATCAGATGGTCAGAAGTTAGTTGGGCACACAAGATGGGGTGGCTGTGGAAAAGATAGCAACACGTAAGTCTTATGGACTAAATGGATCATTTCAAACATCACATGCTGTACTTTAGGTATTAAACTCTTTGACAGTCTAAATGGACGGCACGTAATGGGATCTGCTAAAAAGAATAATAATTCAATCAATGGAGAAATTGCCTACAAATACACTCATTATTCGTAACAGGTTAAACAGATGACATTGCAACCTACTAATACTTTTGCATCAGTCATCACCTAACAGTGAATGTTATAAGACATAACGAGTCTTTTAATTGATAGAGAAACAATATAAGATATACAGGCAGGAGCAACAGGCGATTAGGCTCTAGGCATATAGACAAATGATACTTCAGAAAATATAACAGAGAACCATACCCATAGGCTCGGATATCAGTATATCAGCTTTCTCTGGAAGTTCAACTTCCTCAACTTTGCCTTTGATGACCTATTTAGGAGGGGGGCATGGTTTCAGCTGGGGGTCAAAAGGTAAGTCTGAAAAGGAGCAGATTCAACTGATACAAAACAAACCGTGATCCGTTGTTCGAGAGATGGGTTTCCAGAAATAAGCCGCTGAGCGTGTTCAGCCATTTCAGATGCCTCAACTGCATAGACATGTTTGGCGCCAGCCTGACATTAAATGGCAAACAGCATATGTTATATCAGACACAGAAGTCAAAGAAGCCATGAAGAAGGTTAAAGCGCACCTGCGCAGCAAATAACGAAAGAATGCCGCTACCAGCTCCAACATCAACCACAACTCGACCCTCGAAGTCGGATCGGTTTTCCATTACAGCAGCATAGTATGTTCCTGGAGGAAAATAAAGTGCACTTCCTTGTTATATTTATGCAGAAAATTGATTTTTATGTCATTCTGTTGATAGCGGAATCAAATAACTGTGAACCTTAGGTGAAATGTCGGTCAACGTTGTCTCAAAATTTATATAGAATGTAGCTTTATTTAAGCATTTAACAATAGGTAGAGATATTGACCTGTCCTCACAAAGTCTTGCAACATATTTTGTTGATGTAAGAGCTGACCATAGTAGTGGAAATACATCTTTGCTGATGATGCCTCAATTTTTGTATCAAATTTGCTTTTATTCTCCAAGGGTTCACCTGTCAATGTACTGGACATAAGAATCTAAAGGCACTTTGTCATCAAAGAGAGAAGAAAGATATTGACTTTGTGGCACCACTGTTGGCATAAGTTATGAGATGAATAAGTCATTGCTATTTCTCAGTTGCCACTTGCTTGATCACAAATAATTCCTTTGATAGAGGAAAAATATGAACAAATGAAAACAAGGCGGTGCACTACAATCAACACCATAAAACCAAGATCTAGCAAAGATGTGCAAAGTCTTAATGCATCTTCTAAAAAATTGCATGCATTGAAATTAATCGTGCACGGTTTAATTTGATTTCATCAGTGTTCCCCTAGGCGGTCGCCTAGGCGCCAGCCTCCCGCCTTGGCTGCCTAGCCGATTTTGCCCGCCTAGGCGCCCGCCTAGCCCAATTAGGCACTAGGCGCCGGTCTACCGCCCGACTAGCGCCTAGCGTAAAGAGGAACACTGGATTTCATTAAATTGTAGTTATTCGCCAACAGATCTGAGAGTGCAGATATAAAGCAATAACGGTGCAAGTTCAAGGAATGCCTAAGAACATGAACTTTCATCAGATTAGGCACAATTACAATCTACACGGGAATGGCATGCGGGTATTTTATCATATGGTAGAGTTAGAAGAATATGCCAAACCATAGAGCAAGTTAGTGTGTAGTCTCAAAAGTACCTGTATTTAAGGGTAATTGCTGTCACTTTTCTGTAATGAAGATATGGAGAGATATTCATATAATTGATGCCATGTATGAGACTCTAAAAACTAATACTGGGGAAATGATTCAGTAATAATGCAACAAAACAAGCTACTGAAATTATCTGAAAAAGAAATGAAAGGACAAACCAGCTTTTCCACTAATCACTCGGTGTTTCCATCGTTGAAAAGCTAGAGAGAAGGCTTTGCTCTCAGCTTCTGTCCTAAGAACAACCTTAATTGCTCTTGAAAATAACTTCTGCCTCAAAGAATTGAGAGTTAACAAGAAGCCATTTAATATGTAGTACAACAAAGTTCCATGTACAAGGCCGAAGAATGATCTACAAATTCTCATATTACCTTCACCTCTAGGGCACAGTAAAGAGATTTATGCAATAAGTTGTTATGAGGATGGCATCAATGAAGTCTTACACAGCAAAAAATTCATCTTTACACTATGTCAACACACAGTACCAACTTTCCAGAGTTCTATTAGGCTCTATTTCAGGATAGGTAGCACAATTATAAACTACTTTATGCTTAGCATGCTAAAAGCATAGAATAAATCCTTTGCAAACAGAAATAAGATGTCAAGAGTCCTTTGCAAACAGAAATAAGGTGTCAAGAGTTGCTTTTGCATACAAATTTGAAGCTACAATAAAGTACATTTAGAACAGTATGCATATAGATCATACTGCAAAAGAAGGGGGGAAAAAGGAACTTCCAGCTTAACTGTTTCATCTGGTATTGGTCAGATTATAATAAATTGTCCGCAAAAAACTGTGTTCCAAAAACAAAATGCAATGCAATGTACTATATTCATGTCATGCTACACAATGACTATTTCCATCAAGTTCGTCACAAGAAAATTTTACAACAAAACTTCATTCGGCCAGTCTCAAAAAAGTGAAAAACACAAGTACTTGTTTTTCTTAGGCAAAATTACTTGTTTGTCTACATCGGCAACTCGTACCCAGCAATAATCAATCCTAAGCACAACAAATTGGGAGAGCTGCGCACAATACAGTTCAAAGTGTAATACATCAGGGGATTGAACTTGTTATACTTCTACTTGTCGTTGTTATCGTAAGCCTCATTGTAGATATGCATAATTCAATAACAGGTACAGTAACAGAAGAATGCACAATCCGACCAAACAGAAGCACGAAATTAACTAAAACCCAACGAAGCAACTGAAGAGTACCTCCTCCGCGCTGCCCTTAGTCTCCGACTCGCCGCTCACACATAGCCACTCCGTCGGCCCCAGCTCAAATATCTGCAAAACCCAAAAAATTACTCTCCAAACGCATGGCAACCTCACGCCCCCCCCCCCCAACAAAAAAAACCACACGAAATCGAACCGAACCACACCGAGACCACCCCCACAGTTCCACTACCCCCAAATCACTGAGATCACGGCGGGTACCTGCGCGTCAGCGAGGTCGATCTCGAGCGTCGGCTCTGCCCCGGGCTTGACGAGGCCGAGGCGCAGGGCTCCGGACGCGGCGTCCCCGCCGAACACGGCCGTGGCGCCGGCGGCCTCCAGCGAGGCGGCGGAGACGACAGAGAAGGAGATGTTGGGGAACACGTCCGGCGACGCCATTGGGCTCGGAGCCTGCGATCCGAAACGCGCAGCTAGGGTTTTCGGCGCCGCGGCGGAGGAGAGGGGACGGGCTAGGGTTTTGGGGGGCGGAGGCGGGAGGGTGGTGGCTCGCGCCGAGCTGCCTGCTGTTTGTACGCGTGGGTGGACCGAACTGTATCGCTTCATATTTTATGCGTCGTGGCCTTTTCCTCCTCCCCATGTAGGCTTCTCTCCGGATTTTACTCAATTTGGTGGAGACGACGCGCCGCCGAAGTCACGGCGACGCGGTGAATTCGAACGCGCCAATTTCAGTCGCTTACCGACATGTGGGCCCTGTACCTCCACGACGAGTTCCGGGCCCATATGTCAGTCATATGTGTAGAAGTTCCTTCGTACGCAGAGCGTCAGTCCGGAGTTGTTGCCTTGTTGGGTACGGTCGTAGCATGAGATGCTTTACTGGAGACCGCGAGCTTCCATCACTGACGTGTTGGGTACAGAGTGTTTGGCCCCACGACTCAGTGAGGTAACTCGGGGTCGGAATGAGTTTGTTAATCTTCATCTGAATCTGGTAATTTTGGGGAGTGGGCTTTCAGGCCACTTGGATTTGTTCGTTTCGAAGCCCAAGTCGACGTACTTGGAAATTTCCCAGCTTGGCTAAGTCCGACCGCGACGTGCATCCACAGCAGATTACACATCGAAGGAAAAGACTAATTGCTGCTTCAGTAGATGCCGCCGTGAAAGAGGGTACGTTCTTTTTCTTTGAAATTGACGGTTTTTAATTTTTGCTATAGTACTTAATTTTCAAACGGAGTATTTTTTTAAGACGGGGTCTACAAGTTAAACGATATACACGTTAAAAGCCCAACATATATACCATCCAAAATCGTAAGTAAGTATCTATCTCTCCGTAATCTGTACCGTAAACAACCAAAATTCAAAAATTTCAGCCAAAAGTCATAAGCCGCAGCCGTTGCCAAACAAGCCCAGAGCATGGTAAGAGAGCCATTGGACAAGTGAGGATTTGATAGCCTAAATTGACAAGTGTTGTGATCACTCTGGGACTTTAGTTGGATGTAGCTTTCCGGGTAAAAATTTAGTCCTGTTTAGAAATTGGAACACAGGATTTTTACGAACCTATCGAGTTCCTGCGTCCCAAACAGAAAACTAAATCACCTAGCATGAACTCAGAGAACAAAAGGAAAAATCTGATTAAATTCTTTCATGACGATAAATATGTTGTATATACCCAATAGTTCCCCTAAAGACTGTTCATTCTCACATATCCCAGTGGATAACTTACCTCTGTGAATGGATTATATATACGTATCTCCAACTACCAAGCATTGATTTCCAGTATCTTGCAAACTGTCACCTCTACTAAAGAAAAGTATGTTCCTTCATCTTGCTGAATTTTAGTGGTTGGCATGTCCTCTTTATGAGTTAGGTCAAAATGCTTATCTTTGTAGTGGCACACCAGTACTCTTATGCTGTTGTTTGCAACCTACAACAGCAATATCGGTGTCAACTGGGAATGCAAAAACTCCATAACGAGTTGCAGGTGCACAGCTGTATTCTTTCTCATTATTTGTGCCGATCCTTCTGAAGCAGGGTAACAACAAAGCATTTTATCTCAAATAAGTTAAAGTAGATTAGAAATGAAACCTTTTCAAAGTCAAAAAATAAGTCTTATTATAGAACCTACGAGGCTAAAACCCTAAGCTTTACATCCCGACATTTGAACCGAGAGCCTACAATATCATCCCTAAACCTTCTTCTTATGTCATGATTTTGGTATGTAGATCGCTAACTTCTATGCGCTTATCTCCAAAGCTAATTCTTTGGATACATATCAATTCTTCAAGTCTCTTTTAAATGCTTCGGAAGCAGGGCAAGCCGCAGAAATGTACATGCTAGCAATAACTTCTAGTACTCAGTTTGATAGCCATATAGAGAGTAGGAACGTGTAGTTTAGCGCATAAGTCTTTGGTAAATGTAGAAGCCCAGCAGATGTAAACCGTTCCATTTTTTTTCATCATGTTTTCCCATGGTCTGCACAGATATATGTTTCAGCGTCGTTTCAGACATTAAAACAGAAGACTGTGTTGGTGCACATCGATTGAAAAAGAATGACAGCTATATCTCATCCGTGTTTGAGAACAAGCTGAGCTGTTCGTAGTTACAGTAAGCAAAAGGGGAAGCGAGCGGCGAGATTTTAATTTTCAGATGAGAATCAGGCCTTTACTCTAATGCAAAGCCAGAGTTCTGACATGCCTCCCCTCCCTCGTTTCAGACTGATGCATCGTGTGCATGAAAAGAGCAGAGCTCTAGGAAGCACGTAGATCATCTCGATCGCTTCGATTGTGTTCTGGCTAAACGAAGCAAGATCTTGCAGGAGCACCACCTTAACACTCGCTGTCTGCTAATCGCTCGTAAGCATCAATCATCTTTATATATGGGCAAATGTTGTTACATGGATTTACATCATAACACAACAACCGCAAGAAATTACAGCAAAGAAACCCTCAGGAAATTAACACCAAAGCAAGAAGCAGCAGCAGCGCGCGAACTAATGACAGGACAGTGTAATCTCGCATGCAGGAATACAGGATCGATCATGCATGTTCCTCCATCCTCTGCCTAGTCACGGCACCGCGTGATGGCCGAGCACCCGCGCTCGTAGGGGTTGGCCTCCGCACCGGGCCGGCAGTTGTAGTACGACGCGCCGGGCACCGAGCACGGGACGGTGTCGGCAGACAGCGCACCGTAGCTGATGAATCCCGTCGTCGTGAGGTTGGTGGCGGTGTCGGTGGCGTTGAGGTCGTCCAGCCACCGCCTCATGCCGCCCACCCCGGACTCGTCGCCGGCGCTCGCATGGACCTGCGCCGTGGCAACGACGGCGAGGAGGAGGAGCAGATGAGCGCGCCGTGCCATGGCCGCTTTGAGACGCGTGTGTGATGGTGGCTGCGGGGAGGTGGGGCGCACAGGTTTTTAAGCAAGAGCGCGGGGAGGATGGTTCAGCTTGACAAAGTGGGCTTCCATTATGCCAGTTTGCCATTTGACCCCAGCCCTGCTTGGTCGGATCGGACCCCACTCCTGATTCCCAACAGTATTGGGAATATTTGTTTCGCAAGAATTTTAAGAAGGAAAAAAAACAATGTGATCCCTGTATGATTCCCACGAAATTCCTGGCGTCACAACTTCGCCATTTTTATCTATGTTCAGAAAACTATAAACTCAAAGGGCCTGTTTAGATACAAGGGACTTCGATTTGAATCATATGAACTAAATCCAAAAGGAAATCCTTACAAACCCCCTTTGCAAACTTCACTCGGCAGAAATAATAATAGGGAAAAAAGGAGAAGCAAACAAAAAGCCTAGTGCCCATACCAAAAGGCCTAACGGGCCCAAACTCCAACTGTCAAGACGGCCCAAACATGGCCTAGGGTTTATGCTCCCTGACCGTATAAATGCAGACCTGACCACCCGTTGCTCCCTCTTCCCTGCCTGCCAATCGACACAGCAGTTCTGTTCTTTTCAGATTTTATGAATAACTTTCTTTGAATAAATAAATAAAACTATTTTTTCGTCGCTATTTCGAAATGGCTTATTGAAATAGACTTTTAGAAATAATATACCGGTTTTCAGTTTGTTCGTACAAACACTCACACTAGGATTAAAAACCACAAACCACAGTTATAAACTATGAGTCGCAGTCCAAAAGAATATGCACACGTCTCCTCCTTCCCACAAGGTACACCTCGATTTCATCCTCCCTATTCTCCATTCGTCTTCTTCGATGATCCCTAGTCCCATCTTCACTGCACGTCAATTCGCCCGCTAAGTTACAGTTCCAGGAAAAAAAATCGCCGCCGAGTTACCCAGATTCTTCTATTTGGCGTCAATTTGGCTGTCCTCGCGAATTTTGCGTTCTGCTTTTGTAGTGATTAGGATCTGTTAGAATTGTTTATCCTGCGTGATTGCATGGTTTAGTTAGTGCGAATCTACTGTTTGATGCGTAGAAGATGTTTCCGAAAAGAAAAAGGGTTTATTTCTGTAACTGCTAAACCTAACTAGTGAGGTAACTTGTGATTGTTTAGTGGCAGTTGTATTTAGACGATGCCTGTGGTCTCAATACAAGTGAAATGTAGTTGTGAATTGCGATCAAATTTACTCAATATGTGGAATGGATTGATGCATTTTGATCTTGATTTGATCTTAGCTACTTCTTCACATGTAATAGGACTTCAAATATTATAGCTTGGCGTATCTTGCTGATTGGTTGGGTGTAGGGTCGTTGCTGGGATTGATTTTGGTGGGTACTGGGGTTATGCCGTTTCGGTATAGACCATAGCAAACTTCACAGCCATTCTTGTTTCTGTATATGATCTGTAGAACTAGCTTATATAGTTATCCATTCTTGTTTCTGTATATGATCTGTAGAACTAGCTTATATAGTTATCTTCTTTATATGGAAGCATCCTTTGTAATTAGTTTCTCCGCTAAATGGCGTATCTGTTTCCTCTGTGATCAGCAGTAGTGTTGCGGTATCCCTCCAGTGGCTACCATGCAGAACGAAGAGGGTCAGATGGTGGACCTCTATGTCCCCAGGAAGTGGTATGTGCAGTCGTGTTCTTGGCAACCCTTCTCATGCTTGCTCTGTGTTGGTTCTTGCAGCTCTGCCACGAACAGGCTCATCACTGGCAAGGAACATGCCTCGGTCCAGATCAACATCGGGCACTTGGACGAGAATGGACTGTATGATGGCCGCTTCAGCACGTTTGCTCTCTCTGGGTTCATCCGTGCTCAGGTGCTTTACCCCTGTTATCCTGACACCACTCATTGCTTTAGACAACATTGTGTGAAGGATCAAGTTGCTCTTTGTTCTGTCCTATCGTTCTCATGAAATGGGTGGGTTTCCTATTTAGCATTTTGTCACATGACTCACACTGAGTTCATGGGAATAATGTAGATCACATTAGTGACCTGCTTGTAGTTCCTTTGGTGTGTGCGGGAACAGTTGCTTGAGATATCATTTGCATCAGTGATGCCAGTTACTCTGCATAGTATTCTGCACATTAAGTCCATAAACTTGAGCAGTAATCTTCATGTTAGCAAAATATTACAGTAAATTGGAACAGGAGAATCTGAAGACAACTTAAGGAGGATGGTTTTTTTGTCGGGAGATTAGAAGCATGAAACTGTTTAGTCACTCAAGTTGAAGACCCATTCATTGATTCGCTTCAAGTGTCTTCCATCCTCATGTACGACACCATTTGAGATTATCCAGGACCGGGGTTCAATTTTTTGTTTAAGAATTTGAAAAGGGCGAAGTTGAAATGAGCCTGTTAATATCCGAATTGCAGACGCTTGGTCTACGTATTTTCATTTTCTAGTGTTCCTGTGGTGAATATTTTGTGTCTAACATGAGTTTTAGATTACATCTGCCCTTCTTGGTTCTTATACCGTCTAGTTTCGCAGGGCGACGCGGACAGCGCTTTGGACAGGCTCTGGCAGAAGAACTAGAAGGCTGAGATCAAGCAGTAGATCAATTCGCGTGGAACGTTGCTAGAATAGATCATTATGAAGTCGCAGTGCCGTATATGGGACTTTGTTACGGCTGTTTATGCTTTGCCTACGAATGATCTGTGCTGTCTATGATGAAACCGTAGACTATGTAATACTTCCGGAGAATGTGCTTGAAATTCTGAACTGCGTTTGAGCACCCCATGGCCTATTTACAGCTTGTCGTTTGAGTTGCTGTGCTTTTTTCATCGCATACGGGTTATCGAACATTGCACACTAGATAACGTGAACGCTATACCTATAATTCCTCTAAAGAAGGAAGACGATTTGTGCATGGAGCTGCTGCTCGATCGCCGATCTCCTGCGACGGCGGTGAGCGACAACGAGCGGACCGTACCGGCGACCTGCCACCGGTGGCCGGTGGGTGGGTTCCAGGAGGCATTGACGTAGAAAGAAGGGAAGCCTGTGTCGGCTACTCAAGCTGGAATAGGTGTTGTGCTGGAATAGGCCATCAAGGCATCTAATTGGAAGGATTTGCCTGTAAACCAAATACTATTACGCTCTTTTCAGATCATCCAAGAAATTGAGCAAGAAAAAACTAGTGATCACTGAATTCACTAGTAAAAGATTTGCGGACAGCAAGCCAGTGATCACTGAATTCACCGGTGTTGTTGAAGAAACCAGTCGGGGAGCAATGAAGCAATTGAAACATTCTGAACCAAACGACCATTTATTGTTTCTGGTTCCTCCTCACAGAGCAGACAGGCTTCCGATGCTTGAATGCAATGCCTACGCAAACGGGAGAATGTCCAGCATCTCCGGTGTAAGGCTGGCCAACCGAAAAACTTCACTTTCATTGAAGCCCGACTTTTCCACAACTGTTTCGCGACGGGGAACAGAATTGAACCATGAAAGAAAGCTAAAGAAGCTGATCGGGCATAATAGATTCCATTTGCTGTCCAACGCCAGGTGACGATGTCATCTTGGTCTATGAGCCCTATTTCTTGTCCACAGCCTTCATGCCTATTGTAACCAGAATGTTTTGTGTTAATAAAGCTCACGACTTCCTTGAAATAAGCTCATTCATCTTTTTAACAAATTAAATCACAACGGGAAATTTCGAAAAACCGTAGAGATAGGAAATACCATGGCACCAAGATGTCGAAACTCCTGTCGAGGCAAGATTTTGGACTTGCCAAACTTACGCCCGCCCAGTGCACCGCAAAAGTGGTGTGGTTTTTGGTATTTAGCTTTTTGATTAAATGGCATCGTAGTTGATGTTAGCTTTTTATAAGATATCCTATTAAAGGAAAATAAAAAAATAAAAAAATATTATATCTTCACAGATAATATATAGAAAAAAAAAAATCTATGTTAAGAAGTTAACGTATTCCAAACAGTTATTGACTTCTGAAAGTAAGAAGCTCTCGCTCTCAGAAGCCATCTTTCTTTAAAACAGGGTCTTAGGATGATATTGACTAGAGTGAATTATAGAGAAGAACAAATATACGGAAAGATTTGTTCCTTTTACCTTTTAAGCAGCCAATCACTTTCCTTAATGTCCTGCCCACCAAGTGTCCGGTAAATTGACAAAACACCAGAACCGTGTATGCGTAATACATCTGTTGAGTAGTTCATTTCTTGCACATGGCGCGGTCTTGATCAACTCGACTTCGATTTCTAGCTTCTGGCTTATTTTTCATTATTTATAAGTTTCGTTTTTTTTCCTGAACTTTTGGCTTTTTGTTGAGCTTTTTTGCCGGTTCTTTTTTTGCCGTATTTGTTTGTATTATATGTAATGGGCTAACATATTTTTTATATTTTTAAATTTTTTAAATTTAATTATGCTAAATAAGCCTCTGTCGATTCTGATGCTTTTTTCACCAATTCTGATGTTTTCAGCCATAAGCCATGAACTTTTCAGCCGAACCGATCATCATAGTGGATGCAGGTCGGCCGCTTCGAAGAGGACACGTTAGTTGCTTGTGTCGAGTGAGCAGGCGAGGAGATCTCACAAGGACGAGGGTCAGGAAAGGCGAGGAGATATGACAAGGTTATAAGGGATCAAATAGCTTTTTTTTACATTAAATCTAATGCGCCACTATCAGCGTACTATTTAATCTTTCTAAAACTAATGATGGTAAATGAACTTTTTAACATAGATTACAAAAATGATGGCAAATTCTAAATTAATTCGGTAATTTGTTAAAGCTACAATGATAACTTAAGGTATAAAGGATGGTAAACTTTGATCTTTTTTATACTCACAAAAATGATGGTAAAATTTTGAAATTAGGGTGCTAATTTGTTAAAACTGATAATGGTAACTTACAGTGCAACTAATGGTAAAATTTTCAAATTCATAAAATTGAAGATGATAATTTTGAAAACTCATTGTGGTAATTTTTTTAAAAAATATAGACGATAACTTAAGGTGCAACTGATGGTACCTTTTTTAACCTTTCTTCAAAGCACAGAAATGATGATAATTTTGAGTTTTGAGTGGTAATTTGTTAAAAGTATCCACATTTTTAACAAAAATCACCACTTAAAGTTCTATGAGCTACTAGACACCACTGTGACTAACTACCACCTTAAATTGAAAAAATAATCACCTGTGTATGAATTCACAAAAATTAAAACTTATCATCAATTGAATCTTACGTTACCATATATAATTTTAATTAATTGCCACAATATAGTTTAATAATTATCACATTGATAACGGTATGCGATAGAGCTACATATTTGTACTACAAAGCAGAAAGGGCTAGGACACATGTTCCTAGCATTATCTAAACAAGTTAAGGAGGTTGGGATGTGCAACAAGCATAGATGCCTCATGTATAGCCGTATAGGGGCAAAGGTGGGCCCCACCACGTTGCATGCCCCCAACTTGCAGTGAGAAAAGGAGACTTGGAAAAATATGTAGTGTCTGATTTTTCTTTTGGGATGCGTGCTTTTTGGAGCTATGAATAGACAAAAGCAAAGACAGACTTATGTCATGGGCCACATGAAATATTCCTATTCGGATATAGGCCATACATGTAACACGGAGGGAGCATAGAGATCGCGCTATGAGGCTCCAGCGCGCCTAGGAGTGCTATAGTTGCACCCTTTTTTATTGAACATTGCAACTTTAGCAACGATTTGTGCATTGTTTCCCTTAGTGCAGGTGGTTAACGGATGAGGAGCAAGGGGGTAGGCTACCATTCCATGTATTAAGTTGTATGTACCAATTAATTACCTCAAAAGCTTAAGATAATGAGTAAAGACGGACAATTCATTTATACTTCAACACTCCTCTCAGACCTAAGATCTGGAATAGAAGTGGGCTATAATTTTTTTTAATTGCGCCAATCAAGTAATTTTTTTAATTGCGCCAACGGATCTAAACTTAAGATCTCTTGACTCTGATACCATATTAAGTTACATGCACTAATCAATTTATCTAAAAGATTATACTAATAAAAAACAAATAATTTATTTATACTGCAACACTATTTTAGTGCATTATATGCGGCGAGCATCCGCAAACTGTGAGCGCATGCCTTTATCCTGAATTGACTAGAGAATATCACAAACAAAGTACGATGCCAGCGATTGTCACCTACACGCTTATTCGATCGACTCTTCTTTTAAAATAGGCTAACGCATGGTACAATTGTCTCACTTCTATTGGGGAAATGTGGTTTCCGATTGAAAGAAATTGATATAAGGAATCACTTGAATTGCACTCACTACCTTGATGTTGAGGATACTGTACGCCTGGGTGTGGAGGGAAGCAACGGCAATGGCCTCAGCGAGGGCCAGTGCCTGTGCGGCCTCCTAGTGCACGGCAGTACCCTGCGCGCGGTGCGCAGTAGCGGTAGTGAGGCCTCCTGCTCGTGGTGTGTGGCAATGGCGTTGTCATATTCGCCAGCCATGTCGAGTGGAATTAGCGGAAGAGTGCGGTTGCAGGAGCGATCATTTCGATACCATGAGAGCGCGAAATATTTGGGACAATCACGCAATGAATAGAATATAGAACCAAAGGTATGTATATAGATCATGCCAGATAGGTGAGGATGCAAGTATGAAACATGCTAGTTAGGTGAGAGGGCAAGTATGAAACTATGTCATATCTTAAGTATAGGCTAGGAACCGAGGCGTCTAACATATTAACCAAGACGTCTAACAAGAATATTGATCATTGAATTTGGTATTTGATTATGGGTGGCCATATGTTTTGTTGGCTCAATGGAGCTGGGGACCTAGGTGTGTAATCTATGGCTTGCACTGTATTGATTCCCTGGAAGAACTGGTAATTCTATAGCTTACAAAACGCATGCAGTTAAGCATAGAATATTTTAGACTATGGTGGGGCTCTAAATTCGTTTTTTCTAATGTTTTGGATTATACTGGAAGCCTTCAGATGCTGATACAACTTTTCCAGAAAAAACTTTTGAAGTGGATAAAATGCGTTCTTATCTTCGGTGCTCCGTACTTTAGGTTACGTGTCACCCTGTACCATGGCAGGTCATGATGTTTATTCCTTAGGTTTGCATTATCGGTAACTTTAGCGTGGTTAGACAATTATCGTTGTCTCTGCATGTGCACCTTTAATTTTGTCTCACAATCTCGTCGAATAGTTTTTTCTTTGGGATATGGTTTGCTAGGTGCTTTGGTTTGTTGTAGTCAGCAGCTCCATGCTCAGCTTCACACGAGATTGACCCCTAAAGGGTCTACATATATTGCAGTAATGGTATGCACAAAATGTACACGCCCAGGTTCATATTTTGATCTGTTTTTGCCAGTAGCTTCAAGCTCAGGTTCATGAGATTGTCTGACAAAGAAGGATGGGGATAGGTTTTTATGTTTTCTATTCGCTCTTTTTGCCCACAACGTATGATAACCTTAATATTTTGTACAACTATTCATGCATCTGGTAATTTAGTGCTAATATGAGCAATGTGGATGGTCTATAAACTCTTAGTCTCTACTTCTGGGAGTCTGGTCAACATCAGTCACTAGAGTCACTGCAAATAACGAAAATTCCTGTGATGAGGAAAAAAAATAACGGTCTGCCATAATCTATGTATTACTGTTTTCATCTTTGTTAGTTGGTGTCCCACCAGGTTGTCTTGTCCCTCAAAACGACAATAATTAATCTTGTCCTTTAAACTACCAGGTTTAGAAGTCAGAACTTTGCATCTGGTGGTTCTTGACCTTTGTTTTTCCAATTAAAATGCTTAACACGAGGCGACGGCATGGTACTATTCACCTATACAATTACAGATACATTTCTCTTTTTGCTTGTAACATAGCACACTTCATACAAAAAGATATACCATAGGGGTGGTACATTTTTCTAGGTATTGTTAGGATCTTTAACTTGTTTCTAGCTTTTGTGACCTATATTTTCTAACATTTATAATATACGTACACAACCCTTCGTACTGGTTATCTAACTGTATTGTCTTTTCCTAACCTCTACATGTCACATATTTTCCTTCATGGCTAGTTTATATTTTACGTGATTTTTTCGAGGAAAAGGAGACATAGTTCTTAAAGGTACATCATGAGAAACAGGTGAAGTTCCATGTCACAAGACAAAACAAGGTAATGGATAAATGGATCGGAGCACACGCAACTTGATAAAATTTCAACATATCATTGCATTGCTCTACACTTTTCAGTAGAACAATAATAGCGGGAGTTCCAGAAATATTGAAACATACTGTCATGTCCAGAAAGATAATTCTTACATGGGCTGCACCGTCTAATTGGCCCAGAATATCTCAGGTAAAGTGGAAATATTAAGAAGATATGCTTCTTAGATCATGCACTATCATATTATATAACGGGCAAATTAACAAGCTCCAGCAATCTTACTTTGAGCCCTTGCCTCCCTCTTTGAAATAAGGTCCATTTGTAATTCTCCTTTTGCTTGTAATATGGATGAGTTAGGCTACAAGGGGAATGATGCTATTCAGGAGCTTGAGATGCTGACAGTGAATGCCAAAGAAGCCCAAGAGCTTATACTGACAAAAATCCTTGAGAGGAATCAGGCTACTGAGTACTAAGCAACTTCATGAATGGGTCCACAGACATTTCTGCCTCCAAGAGAAATGTTCCAGTAGTGACATATGATGTGGTCCAGCCCTACGTTGTGAGGATCGCAACTGGTGAGGAATCTTCAGTTTTATGTGGAGAACGAATCGTAGAACTGCTGAGAAGGTGCGACACTCAATTCTGATGCTCTCATCAATTAGCATTTTAATTTGCATGTATGTGGTAGAGATAGCAAGAAGCAGCTTTTTTTATTGGAAATTTGGCAGGGCCTACTTGTACTTGCCTTGGTGGAAGTTGGTTCTAGTGTATTATGCCGCTAACTGGAGAAAAATAAGTATTTTTCAAAAAAAGGAAAAATAAGTATTCTTGTTACTTGTTAGGCTTATTTTAATTACTGCAATGCGTCAGGGGTAACATAGATTTACCATGTAAAAATGGTTGTCTTTAGCATTGCTAGGCTAGAAATGCCAGACCAAACTAGATTGGTAAGTTGGTAGTCTAAAACGATCCCATGCATGCTGTTGTCACATGTAACTTGTAATTTTTAAGGACTTCTGTGGAAGGATTTGCAAGTGAGGAGAACGTCAGGTTCTGTTATTCCTCGTGTTTACAAAATCTTTTCAACCCTGCAAGGTTCATGGCACTATTCTGCTGCTAAGTGCTAAATAGTTAAACGAAGATGATGCATTCACCAAGTCATTTTTTCTAGACAGCCAGCTCTTAAAATATAAAAAATTCCTATCTATCTACATGAGATTTTTCAAGCTATTCGGCCTCAACGTCTCCTAAGCTATCCTTTGTTCTCCATATGGAAGGATAGAAGTAGACTAGTATAGCAGACGCAAAATTTAGAAAAGATAAATTATAGTTTGTAAACACTTTTCTTTTGTTACAAGCATTGAGAACATATTTTTTCAAGAACATGCAGAAGCGCTGCAGATCTTTTGTATTAAGACAGAAATAAAAGGAATACAAAATAAATCCCACACAGCCGGAATAAATCCAGCATAGATAGCAACCAGTCCAACATAAAGGACACAGAGATCGCCTGTAAAAAAAATGGGAAAATTTGTTCTGTAGCACTGAAAGTTCATCGCTTTCGGAAAATACCACCGAAAGAACTGGGTTCCGGAAATTGCCACCGAAAGTTTCACCTCGCTTCGGAATTTACCACTCTGTTAGTTTCCCTTGTTAACAGTGTTAACTGAGACAAAAATGCCCTTAACTTCAAACATGCGTAGCTGCTTACCCCCTTTTAGTTGGCACTGAGAGCAACTCAGCTTGTATTGCAAACATAAGCATATCTTCTTGCAATCCAAACAGAGAAGTCAGGCATTGGGTTTGAAGCCTCTGGTACAATCCAAACGCAAACCTTCTCCCGCTGATATCTCCCCTCTGCTGCATATTTGTTGAATGATTGTACAATGTCCAATTTGCATTCAAGAAATTTTCATTCACCAAGAAAAACAATTGCATTCAATATTTTGCATTGAACAAGCTACTTTCCAGGAAGCCAAAATTACTAGCATACAACAATCACTGAAATTTGTAGTTGCTTTCGACAAAAGTGTCAGATTATGAACTACACATTTTTTATACACTGAAATTTCACATCTCAGTTTCAGAGATGCTAAGGTGCTAAGATTATGACACTGACACTGAAGTTCATAATTTCAGTGTCAGTGACAAATCTGACAAATGTGAAGTTCATAATCTTCACATCTCAATTTCTCTCGGATCATAGCATACAAGTTTGTCAAGTGAAGATTATGAACTTCTTGCTGCTAGTTGAGTATATACCAGACGGTTCTGAACTTCATGGACAAATTTTCCCAAAAAAAAAAGTGACAAAAAGAACAGCTCCAATTCATTGATAAGTAAAAATACTGTATCTAGTATCTACATACCGAATTTTCAGGAGTGGAGCTTGCCAGATCCTTCCGTTTCTTGATATTTTCACATGACCCGCATTGAGCACAGAAAAATTCATTGTTCTCACAGGACCCGCTAGTTCTCACAGAAAAATTCAACGTACCTTCTTGAGGGGGCAACAGCAGCGCCGGCGTAGGCCAAAGCAAGGCCCAGGCGCGTCTTAGGGTGGGAGGGGCCGAGTACCGCAAAGACGGCCGGCGTCCTGGATCGAGCAGAGATGAGGGGCGGGAGAGAGGAGGCCAAGAGGGGGCGGGGAGGGGAAGCGGCCGGGGGAGGAGGCCGGAGGAGGCGGCGGGTCCGGATCGAGACACCGGGGGGAGGAGGCTGCCGCAGCGGCGGCGGCGGGAGAGAGAGAGGAGGCGGCCGGGAGAGGCGACGCGGTGGGGGGAGGGCCAGAGGAGGCAGCCGGGAGAGGCGACGCGGCAGGGGGAGGGCCGGCGGAGGCGGCGAGGAGGAGGCTCGCAGCTCACTTGGTCGCAGACTTCACTCGCAGACTCGGCGGGAAGTAGATCCGAGCGCAGACTTCGGTCGCAGGCTTCGCTCGTGCGGCACTCTCTATGAGGGGCAAAAACGACATTATATATTCGTCATCTCACGAAAAATTACAGTTACACGAACGGAAACTAACAGAGTGGTAAATTCCGAAGCGAGGTGAAACTTTTGGTGGCAATTTTCGGAACCCAGTTCTTTCGGTGGTATTTTCCGAAAGCGATAAACTTTCAGTGCTACAGAACAAATTTTCCCAAAAAAAATACAAGTAGCGAACAGACTAAGGAGATACATCAGTCTACATATGTCTACAGGCGCTGCAAAGCCCATGACAAGTCAGTAGGCCCACTGGAGATACGGTTGGTTGAAGCTGGTGCTTTTGATGCTCTGATGCATCTGTTGGTTAGTCAGGGCAGCTCGATTAATTAACCAGTACAATACGCCGAGGTGCATCGAGTCTGTTCTTGCGCTGAAGCTGCTGAACTCCAAGGTCATTGCTTGCTTCTTCAGTCCCCGAGATCCTGAATGGACTATGTAAGCATTCAGGTAATAGTAATGTATGCTTCTGTGCATGATCGATACTCTTTCTCAGTTTCAGCATTTCTACTTTCTAGCCTTGGGATCCATGGGCGTGGCAGTGTCATTCCGGAGTTCCTACGTTGAATTTCAGAAATGCCATCGCAGGTCCTTGCAACAGGTTCCATCTCTATTTTTCTTAATGTTCTTATATATGTAATGGGTAATAGGCTTACCACAGTTCTTTGTAGCATTTAGTGAAATAGGCATATGAGGCTGAGGCAATGAGGCATGTCGTGCAGAAGGTGCTTCTCTCTTCTTCCCACACTATCCTAGGATGTAAGTGGTGTGTGCCAAGCAGCTGGAAGCATTTGTTACTTGTTATATCCGTCAGAGAGCAAGAATGATTATGGAAACTTGCACAGTAGCATTTAACTGAAGTTTGGAAGTCATGAAAAGCCTGCCTGGAACAAATCTAACCTATTGCACACAAAAAAAGAGAGCCTTGGATAGATTTCGTACTACAAGAGAATTTATGTGGAGAAACATCTCCTTTATATCGTTATTTGTGTCAAGAAACGAACAGCTTTGTCGTTTTGCACCTACCAACTTAACTGCTTAAGTTCTTGTGTTTTATCCGTGCAGGGTTTAGGAGCTTCATTTCCGGTCTGATCAGACCAGCCAGCTGCTTGGATAAGAATGTTGCTGCTGTTTATCTTTTCATTTGGAGAATAACTTGATGTCTAGGAGCTAACATAGCCAGCGAGCTATACTACCAAAAGGCTAGAGAATGAACGTCTTGAGCCACATGTATTACTTGTTAAAGAAGTTTGCTGTTCCTCCTTTGTAGTCTGATAGTTGATCTGCACTCTGAACTGAATGGTGATATACTTCTATGGTGATGATGTGATTGTTCTACACCTGTATATCAGCTGCTGGTTTGGTCCCTGCCGGTGTGGTATACAAGTAACACAACCTAAATGCTTTCTTTTAGTTCATAAAAGCATTCATGCTTTCTGCACTATCCATCTATTCCTGAATTGGGCCAGTACTCTTGTTCAAGCCCATGAATGAAATTTAGCCGGCCAGACACTTCATGGTCGTTCATTTTCCTCGTCCTTCATGATCAAATGACACAGATAATTATGCTCACGTACATGACATGAAGAGTCGCTAATTTTTCTACAGGCGACACGACAGTGATTGGTACATGTAGGTTCCATCTCGAACAGCTTTGTAGAAGAGGAATACGGTTGTGTGTCCACGTAGACCCAGAGGGCCTGTTGATATTAACCAGAACTTAATATGAATATGTAATTTATTTGATGTGGTTTTTTCATTCCTCTCGTTCATATCTCGTTTTGGAGATAAATCAGAGAGGTCACAGGCGTATCAGCACTCCACCCCTCTCACTTCCGTCTGGACATGCATCTCCTTATTATTTTTCCTACCGCTCACACCCTATTTATAATACCACTTCTTTCAATCACTATTATTTATTTTTAATCAAAAGCTGTTAGCCGAAACCACAGGATATTAGCTATAGTTAAAAGCCATTAGCTGAAACCACAAGATATCAATTACAACAAATATGAATAGACCCTTTGTGTCTTACAGCTGACCTAGCTGACCGTCTTTGCCGGCTTGGAAGCTTGCTTCGTCGATGATTAGGGCTTGCGCGGGCACCACCACTGCTGATTTACTGAATCGAGAATTAATTAAAATACGTGAAACGAATAAGGGCCCATTTGAAACAGAGAAATTTTGCATAAAAGTTTCTCGATTAGCTACCAATAGATGTTCCTTTCTCTACGGATTTCCTTGGTGAACTTGAATCTTCCCTTAGGTCAAGCTAGGATGTGCTTCCTGAAGCACACTGTGTTTGCATAAAGCACAGAGATTGGCTTTGTGAAAGTCATAAACTTTCAATCATGGCAATCATGTTAAAGTTAATTGCTTCTGAGCTAAGACTACAGAAACGAAAGATCAGGAGTGAATCAAACAAATTAAAGTGATGCCGCTATATGCGTGAGTCTGAATAGACCCAACAAGATTTCTTTGAAAGATGGACCTGTGCTTGCCGTTAGGAATGGAAACGAGTATGATACGGTCGAATAGTAAATATAAATATACATACGAATTTAAATATTCTCGAATACGAATCAAATGTCATAACAAATATAAATTCGAATCGAATATGTACTTAATTCTGTCAAATATAAATATCCTTCTATAACTCTTGCAACAACTTAATTCGGTCGAATATGAATCCCTACTTGCCGTCGCTGCTGAGCTAAAAGCTAAAAGAGTTCTGCTATCAAAGCCTGCACAGCTCCATGTCAGCTTTGCGACTTTTTCTCGGTGTAAAGTCGTCGCCATCACCAGTGCAGTGCATGCCCCTTCTGGAATTTGCTCTCGAGTTGAGGGCTAAAATCTTTCAGGTGGTACGAGGCAAAGCTACCGATCGATGCGTGCTCTGATCATGGCATTGCACATGTGCAGTACATACATAACGTGAAATTGTACCAAACGAACACATCGTTATACGAACGGTTTCCAAGATCGGAGCAGTGAAATGAAGAAAGCCAAGGCTAAACAATGATCATATTAAAATGAGAAATGTTGGTGTTTTAATACCAATTTTACGTATGATATATTTGGATTCAGAGAAAACTCTAGAAGACTCAGACTATCATCATGTAGAGTGGTGACACATGAATTTTTATACAGGTTCGAGTCTTCTTCTAGGAGAATAATAATCATACGTCCTGTGTGGCTATTGCTCACAGAAATTGATTACAACTGAGAGTAATACGAAATGTCTACCACTATCTCTTGATCCAATGTGGTCTGATGTGATTCGATCTACCTCTCTCTGGCACTAACTTTTATATAGTTTACGAAGCGACGACCGTTTTCCTACGTCAAAAGACATCTCAACAGTTCGGGAGATAAACGTTTGGTGGAAGTTGTTGTCAGATAGACATGGTAGCCCATTCGTCGTGCAACGGATGTTGTCAAAGAGAGATTGTGTATAGTTATTACGAATAAGCACACATTCTAATCTTCTTATCAGATAGACCCATGATGTAGCAGATCATCGTAGGCAAGCCAGTTAGAGACAAACTGGTCCCACAAAGACCTACGACCACGAGGTGGTTGTAGGATAACTTATAACTACGTGGTCATGGAATGGCTTATGACCAAGCAGTAGTTGTAGTATAACTTATGACTTATATGATCGTGGACTTACAATTAAGGAGTAGTTGTAGAACAATTTACGACTACGTAGTCATAGAAGAACTTACAACTATAAAAAGTTATAGAAGGACTTATGACTAGATGATCACAGAAAAATTTACGACTAAAGAGTGGTCACAGAACGATTTATGACTATCGTGAAAAATCATCAAGAAATGTTCACGTAGAAGAAACAATGGTTTTTGTGTGTGTGAAGCCTTGCTCGTTTAGTTGGTTAGATGTAGCTTTTTGCGTGACACAAACATCCCATTTATTTGTGGTGGATTATGCCTTAGTTTTTGCGTGTGTGCGCGCACGCGCGCTTTTGTACATCGCGGAATTGATCAGAGAATTCTAGACATGTCCAGAGTTTTCAAAGGTAAACTGAACCTGCAGCTTTGCATTTGCTTTTTCTAGGTGGTGATCGGTTCGGCTGAAAAGCTTATGGCTGAAAACATTGTAGCTGGATGAAAAAAGCATTGTAGCTGACAGAGACTTATTTAGCATAATTAAATTTTAAAAAATTTAAAAATATAAAAAAATATGTTAGCCCATTACGTATAATACAAACAAATACGGGGAAAAAAAGAACCGGCAAAAAAGCTCAACAAAAAGCCAAAAGTTCAGAAAAAGACGAAACTTATGGGCCTGTTCTTTTTGGCTGCGGCTTATGGCTTTTGGCTGAAATTTTTGAGTTTTAGCTGTTTACGGTACAGATTACGGGGAGATCGATACTCACTTGCAATTTTGGTTGGTACATATGTTGGGCTTTTAACATGTACTACGTTTAATTTGTAGACCCCGTCTTGAGAAAAATACTCTGTTTAAAAGTTAGGTACTGTAGCGGCTGCAAAAAACCGGCCGGCTAGAGGCCAGCCGAACAGACCCTATGAATAGTAAAAAATAAGCCAAAAGTCTGAAGCCGAGTCGATCAGGATTAGATCAACAGATTTTGCATTAGTTGGGCTACTCCATTGCACTTTGGCTCCTTTGTACTTTTCCATCAAATGGAGTACAGCTTTATTAGCACAACTCAGCTAGGATCCCATCTGCTTCACTCGTACCGAGACCAATAACAAATGCTCCATTAGACAGGCATGTTCATTAGTCAAACCATGCTGATGGCGATGAGTTGGGTCTCCTTTGTGATGCAACTGCATGCATGCACATGCGGCGAGCGTGGTGAAATAATGCAAAGATTAGGTTTTTAGCATCTAGCATGTGGTGGTGAGCATTAGTGAAGTGGTACAGGGTGGTTCTTTTAGACCGATAGTTTATAATTTATGACTCAAATACTTAAATTCTAGCTATTTGTGAGAGATAATATATAGAGAGAAATAGTCGTATGCGATTTTGGCCGATAAAGCTGAACTTAGACACCTTTTGCTATAATTTCTCTATTGATCCAATTTAAAAAAATACACCGTTTAAAAACTAGTTATTATAGACAATATAAATATAAACTAAACTTTAAGCCTAAAAGAACCCGATCAGTACTATATAAGTTATTGCTTCCAAAAGTAACAATATTATCAAACAGTGAAAGCTGATCTTTCCTCCATTTACAAATTAAATCAAGTCTTTTCAGCACTGATCTGTTAGAGATCTAACTAAATCTTTCCTGGCCAGTCCTAACATAAGTGCCTAAGCTAGATACATAGATATTAACAGGTGGGTTTTTTGAGCTGTAGTTTATAGTTTTTTGTTTAAAATTTTTAATTCAAGCTGTTCATGAGTATACGAAGAGAGATACTCACGTACAATTTTAGCCGATATAGATAAAGTCAGGACATGGCCAACTATAATTAACTTATAGACATTATCTTAAAAAGACACTCTATTTAAAAGCGAGTTACTGTAAAAAAAATCAAACCATATGCCCAAAAACCCACCCGTTAGCAAAACCTTGTACATGAAATTGGCCTAACTTAACTCCACTGAAACAAGAGGTTCACCAAATGGAGCATGTGTACACTCCCAAAACAACTAAGGGTGGTTTTTTTAAGGAAAAATTGCTCCCCTGTCCTAAAGTTTAATGGCGTTTGCTCATTTGCCCCATGATGTCTCACTAACATGCGGGTCCAGGGCCCATATGTCAGTGAGACATCATGGGGCAAATGAGCAAACACCATTAAACTTTGGGGCACATGAGCAAATCCCCCTTTTTTTATCTGCAGCTAATAGGTTATGGCTTCGGTTGATAGCTTTTAGTTCTAGTGTGATCGTTTGTGTGAATAAAATAAATGCTGATAAACCATTTTTAAATAACTGTATTAGTAAGCCGTTTCAAAATATGATGAAGTCATCTTTTTTTTATTTGTTTAGAGAAGCTATAAGATATAAGTTGAAAAAAATGTGCCTAAAAATGGCCCAAAAAACCCATAAATCATTTGCTGAATGAAGCTTCTCGCTTGTCAGCTTAATTGCAAGGAACAAATCTTACGCCTCTCAACCTTTGCACATTAAGTACGGAGGGGACTCCTCTGAGGACTGACCCCATTGAGAGGAAATGGGGTCTGACCCGGATGCCCAACACGTGTCACTCCGCACGAATCTCGGCGCCGCACCATCTCCTTCTTTTCTCCGCGCGAACGCCTCTCCTGTCTCCCGTCTCACGAGCTCCGCCACTCCCTTCCCCTCCTCCGCCGCCGTCGCCGAGGCCCCCACTCGACCCCTCGCCCGCCCCCACCGGCTGGACCGCCATTTGGGCGCTCGAGGACCAGCAGCGCTACCGCCTCCACCGCATCTGGGAGCGCGGCGTCGCCTGGAAGCAGCCCGACGCCACCTCCCTCGTCTTCCGCCTCGACCACGCCGGAGAGCTCGAGCCGCTTCTAAAAACAGTGAGGAGTATATTTACAAATCGGATTTCGATTTCCCTAAGAAAATGCCAAAGTTGATTTGAACAACCCGTGTTTTGTGTTTACCAGGATTGTTCGTTGTTGTCATCGAGCAGCGAGGTGGACGCCACCGACCACCACCGGTGCGGTGGACGCCGGACGTGGCGGCGAGCCGGGAGGTAGAAGAACGGTGGGTCGAGGAAGCGACGCGGCCGTGTGGAACCTCGGGGATTCTCCCAATCTGCAGCGCCGGACCCCGTGATTTCGGTCACGGGTGGGGGCGAATGCGCGAGTGGCTTTACAGCTTACCTAGGTTTTATTTAGGCCCAAAGACTCCGCGCGTGGTCGAGGCGGAAGACGAGGGAGGTGGCATCGGGCTGCTTCCAGGCAACGCTGCACTCGCAGATGCGGTGGAGGCGGCAGCGCTGCTGGTCCTCGAGCGCCCAGACGGCGGTCCAACCGGTGGGGGCGGGCGAGGGGTCGAGCGGGGGCCTCAGCGACGGCAGCGGAGGTGGGAAAGGGAGTGGCGAAGCTCGGGAGACGGGAGACGGGAGAGGCGTTCGCGCGGAGAAAAGAAGGAGACGGCGCGGCGCCGAGATTCATGCGGAGTGACACATGTCGAGCATCTAGGTGAGACCTCATTTTCTCTCAATGGGATCAGTCCTCAGAGGAGTCCCCTCCCATTAAGTACACTCCTCCTAGTGTTACTCCTACACGTCAGCAAGAGACTCGTTGGAGTGCTGAAATTCAATGAACAAAATGCAGAATGGCATTAATGCGTCCTCTCTCTCTCAGTCTCCCTCTGCCCTGCCATTGACATTGAATCACCTGGCAGGCTTGCCCCTGGAGGCCAGTCACCCTTGATCACGAGTAGATCCTCATAGATCATCGAGTCATACATTTGCTGTAGCAGCAGCAAGAGCAATGCAAGAAGAGCAGGCAGGCCTCCCACCTGCGTTTTCTCCCCCCTCACAAAAACCATACACTAGAGAACAAAACTTACACACATCCACCATGATGCAGCGCTGACACCGCTAGCTGCGTGCAATCAATTCTCTGTAAACTTTTTACCACCACCGCTCTCCATCGTCCGACCGACGACCAGCGTGTTTTCTCTGCATTTCCAAAATGGATCCTCACGCAGTTCATTTTCACAGAATACATCAGTGTAATGCTCCTACTACTACTGGAATATTCGGAGTGGTATACGCAGGCAGAGCACAGCACAGCACAGCACTGACGGCGCGTGCAGATCGAGTCAGCACAGTGACGTCCGCTCGATTCATCGTTTTTTCAACGGGCGTCATGGCGCGGCGGCCGGCAGCTACAGGCGGTCAAACCGTTGGCGCCTGGCCCCAGGCGCGGCCGCGGGCGTATCGTTTCGTCCCGTTTGGGCGTCGCGGCGACCGAGGAGATGCGCATCTCGATCGTATGCGCGCGCGCGCACGCAGACGAGTGAGACGGCGCGGAGCAGCGTCAAAGCCTCTGCGCGCTGCATCACGCTGACCGCGCAGGCGCAGGCGCCTAGATTCCATCGTGTTGCTGCCTTAATCCTCGTGCACCCATGCTTTGAACTGTTTACACTGTTATTTTTTAAAAAATTAAGCGTCTCAACGTCTGTTTTTATAAATATTACATTGTGGCTTTTGGCTTTTTTACTCTATAGTGATTGAAAATACAATGTAAGTACTGATAACATTTTGACTAATTAAATTTAAAAAATATTATATCAACATAGACAATACAAAAGAATAAGAGAAAAAACAAAAAAACTCTAAGAAAGACTAAATTAAGAAGCTCAAGAGTTGTCCACTCTATAATAGCTCGGCAGACGAGCTCCCAAACAGCAGCAGGTACTTGTCGAGTTTCCCTGACTCGGTAGGTATTTACCGAGTTCAAATAGAGACTAGATATATAAAATGGACTTTTAAGAATTATTTTTTTAAAAAGGTAGCTATAGTACCGTATGAGTGAAATTTCCCATGCTTGCACGCACAAGCATCAGCAGCCAGATGAAAAATACTGTCCTATTCCTGGTTGTAAAAGGAAAGAAAGTTGCAAGATAAGATGTATAGGAGAGTATTCTACTAGAAATAGTTTTTTTTTGCGAGGATGGAAAACAGTTTGTTGATTGAGAGGGGTGGAGAATTGTCTTGCTGTTTGGAGCTTGACATGTCATGTGGGAGCTTGTAGAGGGAGTTCTCCAGACGACACACCTGATTCAGGCCAGTCCTCCGTGTTCGTATGTTCACATTCACTTTTTGGCCGGTATAGTGTGGTTAACTCGAGCACATCGTATGTTAGTGCTGTAATTGTAAAGCTGTTCTGTCCCATATATGAAGCCACGGGTTCTGTGCTCATACAAAACTAGTAGTGCTACTACTGCCACGACTATTCCTAGCAGTTACAGCTAGCAGTCCGAGGAGCTACTTATGCGCCATGACCAGTGCCGGTCCTACACTTTCAAGGGCCCTTGGCGAACTTATCGCAATGGGCCCTCAAGACTATGTATAGGTTTGTAGGTTTGTGTAATATTTAGGTATACACATATGACATATATATACACACATATATAAGTTTAATTTTACTAGCAAAGCGACCAACAATAAATTCTAAATTTAACATGTTTAATAACGATCGATGAACAATGTCAAGACTAAAGGAACAATAAATTGAAACTAATGTGATTACCTTAGAAGAAGAATAAAACTCCATCAATATCCATTGCTTCTCATGAAAAGAAACTTCTTCGGGCATTTCTTGATGCAAAATCATCAATGATGGTATTGAGATCAATAGTCTCCAAGACATCCTTCTCAATGCAGCACATAGCCAAGCCATTCACCTTTCTTGTGACATAGTTGACCTCAAATAGTTCTTCAATAACTTCAGTTTTGAGAAACTTCTTTCACCAAGCTATCACACAGTGCAGTTAGGAGGATTCGATAGGCAATCTGAAACATTTGGATAGCAATCTGCACCATAACAAACTCTAGAATCTCGATCTCGACATCAAAGCATCGGGCAAAGTCACTTGCAGCACCTTTAGTTCGAAAAAAATCATTTCTCTCAACATCGGACGAGTTATCATCAGAAAAGGTTTCTACATATTTGGTGCAGCACCTCCAAAGTTCAGCATCATCTAAGGACTTCAAATTTTTTGAATTGAACAAGAACCCGAACACTTCATCAAATGCTTGCAACTGCTCAAAACGACTAGTCAATGAAGTAATTGCAAGATCGATCATAACTAGAAATAATTTACTCTAAAAGATTCCACTGCAGACTGTTGTATTTCCTCATCTTGGTCATCTTGTTCATCAAAATGCTTCTTTCTCTTTCCTTGACGTTTTGTACGAAATTTGGGCTCTACATCCATGCCAGATGCAATGTTTTTTGCAGTATCCATACTAGAAGTGAAACCTTCATCTCTGTACTTCTTAAAATATGATATGACACCTTCAATATGCTTGAGAGTAGCATCCATGCTCACAATCTTAGACTGCAACTTCTTACTCACCTTATTTATGGAGAATAAAATGTCATGCCAAATGACCAAACCAACTAAAAATTCAAAATTCTCAAGTGCACTGACCAAAGTGTAACATCCCTAAAAGTATGCACTCTGTAAAATGTGGAGCCCTTGAGATATTTTGTTTTGATTTGGATTTCTTGGTGTTTCTTCAGGAATTTTTGGTTGAGGTTCCCTAAAGTTAAAATAAAAGGAAACATACACATAAGAAGGTAAAATTAATTTCTATTTTGGAATCAAAAGATGATCCAGAAATTAGGAGGAGAAATTTAAATAAATCTGAAATTATTGATGAAATTGTGCAAAGAATAAACCCCAAAATTCAAAAGAAAAGAGGATTAAAATATGATATGACACCTTCAATATGCTTGAGAGTAGCATCCATGCTCACAATCTTAGACTGCAACTTCTAAATTCACTCACCTTATTTATGGAGAATAAAATGTCATGCCAAATGACCAAACCAACTAAAAATTCAAAATTCGATCAAGTGCCGACAAAAGCACTTGACCAAAGACCGTGAGCATCACTAAAACAAAATAGCGCCTTTTGTCAAGATCATCGTGTTGAAGCCTCCTCTAGCGCTATCAAAGCCGACCTTATTTGAGGAGTTTGGTATCGATAGCTTGAACACTTTTTATCCGACTCTCCCACCACCGTGGTATTAGACCATGACTTGTCAATTCTTGTGTGCGGAACATTGTCGAGCAAAATCTTCCACCTTTTAGTAGAAGTTGAAAACAAGGTGTATATACGTTGTATAATACCAAAAAAAAAACAAATAATACTTGCTGCAAGATTTTTACATATCACAAAGTAAGATTTAGGCTTTGACATATATGATGAAAACAATGTATAACACACAAAATAAATAAATATCTTACCGCAAGATTTTTCCATATCACAAAGAGTAAGATTTAGGCTATGACATGCACATGGCATATATAATGCTCTTGGATTAATTTCAAGCAACCGCTTCTGAACACCTTGGTGTTTTCCCTTCATATTGGATCCATTGTCATAGCCTTGTCCTCTCACATCATCAATATTCAAATCAAGAGAGGCCAATGCATTCTTCAGTTCATTAAAAAGCCCCAATCCTGATGTGTCATCTACCTTCAAGAACTCCAGAAAGAACTCCTCTACCCTTGGAACATTACTCGACATATTGACACAACGAACAATTAGAGTCATTTGTTCTTCATGACTCACATCCGAGTACAATCTAATATCACGAGAAAATACTTGGCATCCTTGATGACCCTTAATAAAGATTTTTCACAAAGATCGGAAGAAGGGAAATCAACTCATTCTGAATTTTGTGCCCAAGATAATGATGATGAATCTCACTATTTTGAATGCGTCTAATGTGGTCTTGCATCACAGGATCAAATTCACCCATCATTTCAATTGTACCCAAAAAGTTACCATTGTTAACTTGATATAGCTTCTCGTTTTGCCCTCGAAAAGCCAAATTATGTTTTGCAAGAAACTTGACGGCAGAAATTATTCTTACTAAAACTTGTCTCCAACGCTCTCTCTCCTTTGCAACTTCCCGTTGCAAATCATCATCAATTTTTTGTTTTTGCTCAACCTCAGCCTAAGTTCATTCCAAGTATTCATGTTTGTTATATGCTCAACGCTATTCTCATGTTGCTTGAGTCTAATGGTAAGATGTTTCAGTCATTCATTCCATCTAATGCTAGAACACTTTTGCTTTGATTTGATTTAAACAATTTGCAATGAAAAGAAAACTTTGTCCACATGCTTAGAGTAAACCAACCATTTTCTATCAATCACCTCATCGTTGCTTAACTTCCGGAATAGTAAGCATATGAAAAATGTCTACCATTACTATCTGAAGGGAACTGAAGATTCAACTCTCTCACTGGCCCTTTTTCAATCAAGATATCTCTACCCTTGTTATCAAGATTTCCCCATGTTCTAGGGTCAAAGACATCATGAATTGAAGCTTCTTGAATATCATTACTCGGATTTTCGGTTTGAGATGAAGGCTGTAAATTTTCATGCTCTGTAGCATCATCATTGACATTATCTTCACTTAAATTTTCATTAACTGGCTGCTGCCCTTGTTCTTCAATATTAGGTGCATCTATTTCAACAGGATTATCATCGGGAACATCACTACTCGAAGCTGAAAAGAACTTATGTATAGCACCCTTTTGTGTTTGAATAAACTGATCTTCTAATTTCCTTCGTTTTCTTTTTGCAGCGCCGGACAAATGTTTGTTAGGTAACATTATCAAATTCCAACACCTAAATTAGGATAAAAACATATGTATAATTTACTAGAGTACGACAATCACTAATCGATATATCTAAACAGGAAGATTAAATTTTACAAAAAATTGAAACCAAGCAAAATAACTAAATAAGTACCACGCGAATAGCCGGAGACGTGGAGACTGGAGTCTGGAGATACGATCATACGAAATCGGTGGACGGTGGCGGACGGCCGGACGCTGCGATGCGGACTTGCGGAGACTCGGAGGCCGGAGGCCCGGAGCTCGGACTCGTAGAAGTGTAGAACGGGAGAAGATGGAGACGCAGACCGGCAGACGCAGGTCGCAGCCTCGCAGGGCCTCGGCGCCTCGCGCGGTCGCGCCCTTGCGGCCTTGCCGCCTCGGCGCCTCGCCTCGAGAGAACAGACGCGGATCGCGTATTCGCGGAATCGCGGCGGAAGACTGCAGAAGCCGCCCTGGCCGCCCAGAACGAATACGGAATACGGAATACGATTCCAAATTCAGGAAGACTGCATGGATGGCGGCATGCAGGAGCATGCACGAGGGCATCACGCAAGACGCAGCGAGCTGGGCTGGGCCAAACGCCACACTGGGAGCCTGGGAAACATAGCTAGCTATGAAGGTATTACATATATGGGTCTGGGCCCCCTCTTGGACTGGGCCCTAGGCCATCGCACCCCGTGCACCTCTGCAGGGCCGGCTCTGGCCATGACGGTACAGTATACTCCCTCCAGCTTGAAAAGTCATTTCTATATAAGGATTGATAAAAGGTCTATTTTTTAACGGATTCTAAAACAATTTTTAATTTTTATTATATTATCTAATTTTTAAATAGAGTATTTTTTAAGACGGTGTCTACAAGCTAATTGTAGTATATATATTAAAAATCTAACATCTGTATCAACTAAAATCGTAAGTAGGTATCTCTCTCCGTAATCTCTGCCGCAAACAACTAAAATTCAAAATTTTCAATTAAAAACTATAAGTCGTAGTCATATCTAACAGGCCCAAAACTCTTTGAACTTTCAGCATTGATATCTTCGCTATACATATGTCATGGTTCTTTTCTTTTGGGGGATCTCAGTGCAATTTCTGACTTTTGAATCACGCTTGCAAGCACACAAGCGTCAGTATCCTCGTTGAAGCGGACTGATTGCCGGAAGGGAGTTCTATGGGGCGCACAGGGAGTAAGAGCAACTCCAATAAGGCCTCTACTTGAACCATCAAAACTAAATTTGAGAGCTTGAGGCAAAAACAGAGATTCAACAGAGCTTCTACTTGAGCCCTCAAATTTGAGGAGGCCCTCAAATCCCCCCTCCAGCCCTCATTCCTGGGGGCTCTAGGCCAAGCCCTCAAATGACGGTTTCAGTCTGTTTTCCTGCGCGCCTTCTGTCCCGCTCGCCCCCACCCCGCCCGCGCGCCGCAGTTTTCCTAGCCCGCGCGCACCGCCATCTTCCCCAGCCCGCGCGCACCGCCATCTTCCCGCCGCGCCACCGCCACCCCTTCGCTCGCCAAGCGCGACTTCCCGCGCTCCTTCCTTCCCCGTGCGGTCCTTCCTTCCCCGCGCTTCTGTCGCCCGCGACTTTCTTCCCTACGCGCGGCTTTCTTCCCCACGCGCGATGCCCGTACCACGTACGCGCGCCGCCCGGCATCCCCGCCCACCTCCGCGAATCTTGTCCCCGGCGCCCGCCTCCTTCCCCTCCCCGCCCTTCCCCGTCGAGCCCCGCGGATACAGCTCCCTTCCCCGGCGGCGCGACCCTCGTCCGGATCTGGCAAGTCCGGCGAGCCCTCTCCTCGGCAACTCCCTTTCCTAGGCAGCGCGACCCTCGCTCGTGAGTGCGAGCCCCTTTTCGTGCCCCTTTTCTGTCGAGACATGGCAAGTTAGTCAACGAGGAAGAAGATGAAGAAAGAGGATGACAAACGGGTCCCGCGTGTCATTCCCTACTAGAATGAACTTGAGGGCCCTGATTTGAGGGCTTCTGCTGGAGTTCAACTCAAAAAACAGGGCCCTCAAAAATAGGGAGAGCCCTCAAATCAAAAGTAGGGGCTCTGATTTGAGGGCTCTGCTGGAGTTGCTCTAAGGCAGCAATGACGGAGCTCTGGCGGGCTTGAGACGCCGCACGGAGGAGGCGGCATGCTAACGCGTGTGCATGGCACGACACTAGGGTTGGGAATGGGTGGGTTATAGCCTTATAGGGGAGAGATGCTGACATAGGACATGTTCTTTTTAGTTTTTAAAAACTGTTTTTTGATTTTTTTTTTTAATAGTAACTAACTTTTAAACGGAGTATCTTTTCAAGATAGAGTCTACTAGTTAATTGTAGTATATATTGTACTGACTTCATTTATATCAGCAAAAACCACACGTGAGTTTCTATTCCTCCGTAATCTCTCACACAAACAGCCAAAATGTCATAAGCCGCAGCCAAAAGTCATAAGGTTCAGCCAAAAAGAACATGCCCATATACGATGACTGGATTTGAATCCGACGGTTGAAAGGTTGACTAATTTTTTTTAAAAAATAATGTTAATGTCAGATATATCTATCTTTGCAAATATTAAAACTGGTCAACAAAAAACTACATCATATTTGTAGTCAAAAGTATTTGGTAATACTACTGTCCACATCGAGTCATCGATTTTACGAATAATGTGAGAAAAGAGGCTAAATTTCTTAGAAATATTTAGCAAAAAAGAGATGATATTTATTGTTATAAATTGGTTACAAAGGGGTCTACAAAAGGGAATTAACTACTTCTAATCTACAATCTCCCACAGCTCGAAAGATGTTGGTTTTCTTGACTTGCTCTGATTCGGGATCAAGTGATTGTCTAAGAGTGATCATGTGTCGATTGTCGCTCTATCTTCTCTCGTCAACTTTTAAATACTGCTGAAGCGACGTCAGTTATCCATCTGAGGATACGTCTCACGGAACCATCGCGTCCGATCGGTGGGTTGATTGCTGATAGAGAGAAATACTCGGTGATAACTGACCTTCAGTTATTGGCAGTGAAAGATGATAGTGGGAATAATTGCATGACAAATGTTATCAGATGTACAGGGCGTCCAATGGCTGTTTGGAATCTTTGGATCGTAGCCACTCGGTGATAACTGACTTTCAATCATTATTAGTAAGAGATAATCATAAAAATAATTACATAGCGGTTATTATCAGATATACAAGGCGTCCGACGGCTGTTTGGAATCTTTGGATCGCAGCCTCCTGGTGCATGTGGGCGCTTGAACCTTTAACAGTAGCCCATGACCAAATAAGGAGACCCTTTTTAGACGTGGAGTAAGGTAATCCTTACATAGGATTGAGTAGTATTTGTTTTACAACTCTACTGAGTGGTATTTGTTTTACAACTCTATCTTTATGCAATTAATCTATACTGTTATAATTTAGATTTGCTATAATTGATAGTGTAGATATTTTTTCTACCGATTAATATAGTAATTTTTAGCTCTTGAAAATGAGCAATAGATAGATAGATGTATTTTTTTAGTATGTAACAATTAAAATCTGTATATTGAGAACATGACACACTCTTACATGAGAATGCTGACCATACCAACGAGATTAAATTAAAGAAGTTGGGGGCAGTGATTTAACAATAGGATTAGGAGAGTGCTAATTGCACTCCCATGCCATGCCCGACGTACTGATTTGTCCACAGTACCAAATCAAGGATCGTATCACAAAGCAATGATAAGAATCATTGTATTACATCGGGAGAACTCGAACCAACAGGCAGCTTTTACCCTGTTTAAAAGTGTTATGAGTTTTAATTTTTGACTGATTCTGTGAGACTGAGAAAGTAGACATCTACATTGAGAAGACATTTCATTTAAAATAGTTCATACAAAACTTTCACAAATAGCTTATAGAAATCACCTTAAATCACCTTAAGAATACATTTTGTTTAAAAATTGACTCTAAAAGCCAAAAATTACTATTTAGAACTTGGCCTTAGAGCATCTCCAAGAGATACTCTATATGGCTCTTAATATTTAAATTTTAGAGTTGAAGGGTAAAAAGTAGCTCCAACAGATTCCCAAATAGACTCCCAAAAATAGAACACATCCAAAAAAATAGGCTCTCGCTCTCTACTTATAGAGGATGATCTAGGCTCCCAATACTGTTTTTCTGGTTTAGGGTATCTGTTGGAGGGAATGATTATTTTGGGACCTTATATCGTGATTATGATCTGTAAAAAGAGATTTAGGGTGTGAATTTATTGGGCATCTCTTGGAGATGCTCTTAGGTCTCCCTATAAACGGTTTCCACTTCTGATATATTATATTTTCTTTTTTCTAGCTTTTTCTTTTTTCTTATTTATTTGCCTTTTCTTCTTTCTTCTTGTTTCTTTATATTATCTATACTGATATAACAGATTTTTTTATACTTTTATATTCAATTACGTAGAATTAATTAATAATAGTTATAGCATAAAATAAACTATAAACTCTAGCTTCTGGGCTCTTCTTGTTAAGTACAGCGCCCCCAACCTACCATATACTTGTTAAGTGCAGTGCCCCCACTGACCCATCACCAGACCTTAAAAATCATCAACCAAATACAGATACTGCACTACTGCCCAATTTCATATTTGTTGGTGCACCGATTGTGCTGGACAGAAATTTCACACGAAACAATCTGATTTCTTCGGAAAATGTCTCTGAAATCGTTTTTCTCGAACATGCGGCAAGTGGCAAAAAAGAACCATATTACTGGTGGTACTAAAATACTCTTCTCATTACATGATGCACTAAGAGCAGTTTTAAGGAAAATGCCTGGTCAAGAAGCGCTTTGACCACCAAATTAACAGTACTCCACTCTACCTGCTAACCACGACAGGAGGCTTGCGTTACGAAGCCTCCCCACCTTTAACTACAACTCGATCCCCTGCCGGCGTACGGCGAGGCGGCGGCGGAGTCACATAAGGCTACAAGAATTGGGGTTCTCCTCGTTAAACATGTTATTGTACGATTCCTGCGGCGGGGACGAACGCATGCCCGGCGAGCCGTACTGGAACTCTGGCAGCGGCGGCCTCATGGGCGGGTACGGCGAGAAGCCGTACGGCATCTGCGTCGGGGGTGGCGGCATTGGTTGCATGGACATTACCGGCGTGGGCGCGTAGTACGACACGCTCGGGCTCGGGTGCGCCACGTTGTAGCTCATCACCGGCTGCGGTGCGTAGAACGGGAACCCGCCGTGCGGGCGGTCCGGCCCCAGAGCCGGCGCCGGCACGGGCATCGCTTGCTGTGGCTGTGGCTGCAGCGGCTTCTCCGCAGTGGCGGTCACCTCGCCGGCGTCCTTGTGCTTGTTCTTCTTCTTGCCCTTCTTGCCGCCTGTCTCCTCCCCGCCCGCCTCCTCGGCGACAGCTTCTTTCGCCGGCTCAGGGGAGCCCTTCTCCTTCTCAGCCACCTCGCTCTCCTCCTTGGCCTCTTCCTTGGGTTTCTTCGCCTCGGCTTTCTCCGGTTTCTTGTCCGAGCCCTTGTCCTTCTCCTGCTTCTTCTCCGAGCTCTCAGACACTGCCTCCTTGGCCGCCTCCTTCGGCTTCGCGTCCGCCTTATACGCGCCCTTGCCGCTCTCCCCGGCAGACAGGACGGCCGCCGCAGGTACCTCCTCGGGCTTCTTACCCTCGGCGGCGGGTGGCACGGGCCATAGCACGGCCTGCTTGCCGGACTTGTGCAGCCGCCTGATGAGCGCGTCGGCGCCGACGCTACCTGTGACCGTCACCTTGTGCTGCGCCGCGTCGACCGTCACTTTGTACACACCTAATCATTCGCCACAGCAAACCATTCCATCAAAACCAAAAACGCCACACCGACCATCGCAAGAACGACGAACCAATCAACCGAAACTACTACCTTCGATGTTGTGGAGCACCTTCTTGACCTTCTTCTTGCACCCTTCGCAGTGGATGGACACCCGCAGCACGGTGGTCTGCAAATGCCAGCCGCAGCAAGAACAACAGAATGTGAGAAAAAGCCTTCCAATGGAGGCTGCACCAAGGCTGGAAGGCTCGAAACCCTTTTGCTCACCGTGTACTGGAGTGGCTCTGCTTCTCCTGATGCCATGGATAGGTAGCTCGAGACAGAGTAGCTTCGAGCTAGCCGCGTGAGCTGAGCTCTGTGGCGGCTTCTGGTTTGCGTGGGAACTGGGAACGGGAGAGGGTTGCTCAGGCCGGCTAATCTTTATAGGGAAAACAACTCCATATTTTTTTTACTTGAAACACTTAGGCTTCTCTCCTATATATACACATTTTCTAAAATAATAAGTATTCTGAATCATAAAAAACACTTCTTTATATATATATATCCCCTTCTCATATATATATAGCCTCTCTAAAAAAATCTGAGTGTTTTAAACCACAAAAACTTTTAAGTGCTTTTTAGACACCATCGTAATTATAATGGCGAATAAGTGTAGCCCTGTAGGAGTTCAGGGGGCAAGATGCAAAGTTGCAGAGGTGGCACTGACGCGTGGGCCCGGATCCACTGGTACCTTGTACGCGTCAATATTGGGGGACCCACCCGGGCTCTCAGCTCTCTTCGTTTGGCAGGTATGGTGTCATCAGAACTACATTTTCACATCATTGGAGGATCCATGATGGCAACTTGGAGATCAACACCTTATCAAAAAAAAACTTGGAGATCAACACAAGCAGTAATAGTTCACTGAAAACTCCAATTGTATGCACAATTGTTTTCTGAAGATTATGTGTCTTGATAAGAATCGTCATTTGTGCAAGATCACATCGAGTCCAATCTCTTATGCTTTTCTGCCCTTCTTTTTTCAGCATTGTCATCATCGATCGAGCCCTCGTATAGGGCTGCTCTAGAGAGCTTTTAAGTTTTTAGTTTATAACTTTGGCTATTTTTTTATTGAAATTGTACTGTAGCAGCTATTAGTTTTTTCTAAGTCATTCAACTAGAAGAAAATGAAAAAAAAAAAAAATCGTTATATCGTCACAAACAATATAAAAAATAAGAAAAAAGCTAAAAACTAAAATAAGTTAAAATTAGAAACTGATATGTTTCATATGACTTTTAATTTAAATGAGCTGAAAGTTAAAAATGTTTAAAACTAAAATGTTTGAAGCGGAGCCTAATCTGACTGCTGCAGGGTTTGGTGAGGGGTTAGACAGTTAATTAGATTCAATAACGACATAAGCAGCAGCGTTAAAATAAAAAGGTACCTTTTATAATGAAGATCATAATGGAGCATCTCATGTTGTACTACCCGGTAACTTGGGTTTCTTTCACTGCTGCTAACTTGCTTGCTCTTGAAGGGCCTTTTTTTTTTCTGCGGCTTGTGATTTTTGGGCTTTTTATATGAGAGATTACAGAATAACAAAAATTCACACATGGTTTTTGCCGATATATATGAAGTCAGTAAAGTATGTACTACAATTAACTAGTAGATCTTATCTTGAAAAAAATACTCCGTTTAAAAGCTAGTAACTGTAGAAAACCCGAAAATCAGCTTTTAAAAGCTAAAAAGAACAGAGCCGAAATCTGATCTGGCGAAGCATCCCGCTCCAATGAACCATTGGCCTGAGGCTTTCTGCTGTAACTTCAGACTTCAAAGTTAAAATTATATAGCAGCGGATATTAGATTTTTTAATTATTTAATAAAAGAAAAACAAAGAAAAATGAGAAAAAAGAAAACACTATTATATCTTCATAGACAATGAAAAGACAATGAAAAGGAAAAAAAGGAAGGAAAGCAAAAGCAAAAAAAGTCAAAATTAGAAACCTACACGTTCTAAATAGATTCTGATGTAAAACAGTTAGAAACCAAAAATAGTCCGAAATCGAAACCGTTTAGAGCATAACTTGTGCCTTCTCCAAAGTATAGTTAGGTGTGTTCTGTTTAATGTACCTTATCGCAGGGTATATTTATATTAGTTTTTGCTTGAGGCTAATGTTTGAAGAAGTCCAAAACCAATATAGACACATGGATATCTGAAATGGCTTCCTCATTAATCTCATTCTCGTCTTGCTTCAGAGATAAGGCAAAAGATCATAGATATATCATATATTTTACTCCTATCTCACGTATATATATCTTTCTCACTTTCTTTATAGTTTGTTCTCGAATTTTAAAAGTCGTTTTTCCCAACTACTAATATTCAACAAAAACCATGGCTACAGCAAATATACAGGCGTGATTACCGAGAGCTGCAAGCTCGTGCCCTCGTTGTCCAATCATCGATCGATGCGATGCACACGTACGGACATCTAGCATCGATTTGAATACGATGCCAGTTACAATTGTGTCTACGTACGCCGTAGACTCGACTGAAACCTACGTATCTTAGCTAGGGGCCTAGGGCAGGACGTGCAGATGGAGTAAATGTACCACTGCGCGTAGCTGCGTATGACATTATGATGCACATATTTATAGCGGTTTCAGAAGGCATCCGTCGCTTGTTCGTGGCACGAACGTCGGCAATAGATACTTGCAACGTCGCCGGACGCGGGATGGGGATGGATGGCGGCCGCGAGGTCGGCCACGATCGAGACAGAAAGGAAATATACTGCTCATTCATTCTGCACGGCCAAAAACAGGTAGGCAATAGATACTTGCAACGTCGCCGGACGCGGGATGGGGATGGGTGGCGGCCGCGTGGTCGGCGGCGAACGAGACAGAAAGGAAATATACTGCTCATCCATTCTGCACGGCGAAAAATAAGTAGTAGCTGTTGCCGTTAAGGGCATTTTAGGAATTTCTTATTTAATTTGGATTAAAAACAGAGAGAGGGCCACCTGTCGGCTGAGGAAAGAAAGAGATAGAATTTTTTATACGGATAATCCATTTTTTTATTCGAATTTACATAAATATACCCGCGAATTTTTTTTTACAAAAATAGGCTCCAGTCGCCTAATGGTTGGGCGACTTAAGCCTTTCGCCCAACCACACTGCGACAACTAATGAATATACCAACTGTTCGGCGATTAATTGCAATCGCCGAACCGTTGGGCGACTGCAATCCAGTTGCCGAACCGTTGGGTGACTGCAATCCAGTCGCCGAACCGTTTGGCGACTGGCGGCGATATAAATCCCAACGCGCTCGGCCGTTGCACTATTTCATTCGGCCGCGCAGAGGAAGAAGAAGAGACGGCCGCGCAGAGGAAGAAGAGGAGAAGAAGAAGAGAGGAAGAAGGGAAGATGAGAAGGGGAGAGGAAGAGAAAAGGAGAGGGAAAAAATTCAGCTATTTTTTTGTGTTATAATTTTTGTGAGTGTTAGAAAAATAGTTTAGAAAATTTAGTTTATAAATTTAGTTTACAAAATTTGGTTTACAAATTTAGTTTAGAAAATGTATTTTAGAAATTTAGTTTAGAAAATTTTGTTTTGAAATTTAGTTTATAAAATGTAGTTTATAAAGGTAGTTTAGAAAATTTAGTTTAGAAATTTAGTATAGAAAATTTAGTTTTCAAATTTAGTTTAGAAATTAAGTTTAGAAAATTTAGTTTACAAAATATATTTTAGAAATTTAGATGTAGTTTAAATTTTAGATGTAGTTCAAAATTTTAGTTTAGAGAATTTAGTGTCGAAATTTTGTATAGTATTTTTATGTATTATTGTAGCAAATTTAGTATAGAAAATTTAGTTTAGAAACTTTGTATACCATTTTTAATGCATTATTGTGGAAAATATAGTTTAGAAATGTAGATGTAGAATTTTTTTGTATGTATTATTGTAGAAAATGTAGTGTACAAATTTAGATGTAGAAAATTGAGTGTAAAAATTTTGTATAGTATTTTTGATGTATTATTATAGAAAATTTAGTGTAGAAATTTAGATGTACAAAATTTAATGTTGAAATTATTGTACAAATTTTGCAGGTATGTCTCGTCTTTGGGCGTGACTCAGAGTGGCGATGCTGTATTGTTGGACGAGCACGTGGACCGCGTGCATCGTGCTTCCCGTCGTGTGCCGCCACCGGGGAGCAAGGACGAGCCGCCTGAGCTGGGAGTGGTCCGGACACGCACACCTCGCGTGGCCTGGGGACTCGACTCCCGTTGGACTGCCAGGTTTGCACTACACCAGCGTTTAGTGCGATCGTAAGAACGTTCCGTGCTGACCTTCACTTTGTTTGCAGTCTGCGGGATGCCGGGCTACTCCCTCTTGCTCGGATGGTGCAGGCCACGGAGGAGGATGGAGCCGCCTTGGCCGCGGGCGGGGACGAGGCGGGCGGGGAGCGATCACGACGCTTCCCGTTCGACCGTTCCCTGCTGACGGCTTTGGTGGACCGTTGGCGGCCCGAGACGCACACTTTCCACCTCCCATTCGGGGAGATGACGCCGACCCTGCAAGATGTGTCCCTGCTCCTTGGCCTTCCGATCGCGCGAGGCGCTGCCTTCCTACCGGAGGCCCCGGCCGACTGGCGCTGACTTGCTCGGCAGATTCGAGGGGGTCGTTCCACCGGCCGATCACCACCACATCTTCGAGGAGGATCAGACCCATGGACCGACGCTGAGGTGGCTCGCACAATACCGGGTATGTGGTATTTACAATCAATCGTGTCTTCGAAGCTCTTATTTGTAGTATTACGTACTAATAACAACTTGTTTGCATTCAGGTGGAGCGCATGGATCCGCAGGCAGACGATTACCAGGTCTCGCGCCACTTGAAGGCGTACGTGCTGTGGCTGTTTGGTTGGGTGCTTTTCACCACCAGCCACGGCAACTCGGTGGATGCGCGCCTTATCGCTTCGATGATCGACCATTTTATGTCATTGTGTCCAGGCTGACGTCGGTGCTGTCCTATGGACTGAGTCCGCCTCACTACTGCAGAGGGCTGCCACTGGTGCGGAGCTGACCCACGAGGAGGGCGTTAGATTTGTGCATCGGGTGGAGGCCGGGTGTAGACGTATTGTTAGCCTGCTGTCCTGCACGACGCTACCGGCGGTCTCCACGCCCAGCGCTCCGACTGCTCGTCCACTAGTGCCACCCCGACCAGCGTGGCACTACTCCGGAGGTAGTACGTGGACACGTTCTACACCATCTCACCCGGAGCAGCCAGGGGGTTCAGTCTGGGCACGGCCTCCTACACCACCTCACTTCACACCTCCTCCGCACATCCCCGGCTTCCACACGTAGGGGGTGTACACCCCTCCTCCTACCTCGATGGCGCCAGTTACGGGTACGCATCGTCCGATCTCGTTTTTATCCCAAGACGATATGCAACGAACTAACGATATTAATATTGCGAGTACTTACCAAAGCAAGACGGCGTCTCCCGTGCCGGGGCGATGTGGACCGGTTTTTGCGAGTGGCGGGCGGTTCTCGACGCAAAGACCGGAGGAGGTTCTCTGGCGATGCCCTCCCGGTGCACCGAGGGCACACACCGAAGTGCGGTGACTCCACCAATAGCGGGGCGGGATAGACATCCTACTGCTCATTTTACTTTTTCGGAGCCTCGTAACCCGTTGCACCGGAGCAGGGCCAAACGGGGCCATGTAGGAGGACACGGGCACGGTGACGGGGCACACCAGGGTGGCGAGTGAGGGGTGCTGCGGATGCTATATGTTATGCATGTAATGAAAAAATACGCGGCATGTTACTCACAGTTATGTTATGAAGTTTATTTTTATTCAAACAAGTCTATCATCTCTTCTTTTCGCATTCATTCATTCATATATCAAGTCATCTACAAAATTAACATACCGTTTCTCCGCACACGAATTATCATTGTATGTGAGAGACCATGTGGAGATCATCCCGTGAGTATGGTGAGTAATTGACATCGTTTTAGGTAAGTCGAGTTTGGTTTGGGTGGTTCGGACCTTGACGTTGCGTGGTGCAATCGGGCTCGGTCGGACTTGGTCATACTTGGTCGCATGGGATTAGGATGCATATTCCGATGATTCGACAGGTTTGGACTCTATTATGCGTAAGTATGACTTACTGATGCTTTTTATGCTTTCATGTATTGAGCGGTGCTATTTGACGTGTTTCTTGTCTGTGTGACTGCAGGACGTCAAGGCGGAGTCGTGGTGAGACACGAGGGACCGGACTAGACATAGGCGGTGTCGAGGTCAAAACGGTCGGGATGTGTCGAAGACGGCGGAGACTCGAGGTGGTTGCGAGGCTTGGACGACAAGGAGCGTGGAAGCTTCCCGGAAGGTGTAGGAGGGGCGAATCGGGAATTTCGCGAGGCTGCACAAGCGGGAGACGGTTCCGTTCGGATTTAGCCGGCGTAATGGGTTGGAGACCCGTTAGCCAAGGGCTATAAATAGGTATGAGGGGCTGCATGTCTCCTCATGGCTTTGGGAGAGAGTTAGGGTTTAGTGAGTCAAAAGAGGCTTTGGAGGTTGTTTTGCCTTTGGTCTTTAGTAGGTGAGAGTAGGTGTGGAACACAGAGTGTGCCTCCCTGTGTCTGTACGTTGTGCTCTGTGTGTTCTTGAGTGAAGCATGTAGAGTTCTTGATCATTCCAAGCATGTATGGGGTTGTAGGGATGATATGAGTTGATACTCTATGCAATCATGTATCTCTCTTCCTCATTATCAATCCAAGATAGTTTTATTTGAGTTGGATTCAGTTCTTGTCACTCTGTTCATCTTTTCTCTTCGATGCTCCTCTCTGCTGATTTCTTATTGTTGAGTTTCTTCTTGTTTGTTGCTGGGGAGTACCAAAATGAGTTGCTCTATGATGGGTTAGTGGCTCAAGATCATTTGATCGAGTTTTCCAAGAGCAAACTTCATTTTAATCTCAGATTTCTCTTCTGGACTTCCTCTGTTCTTCTTTTGCTTTTCTAGGGTTTTGAGGCTTTTTGTGTTTCCCTTGAGGAAATGGGCTGAAATTTGGTCTAAAGAGTCCTATGGCTATTGCTAACTTATCTGCAAAATCTCTTGGCCATCGAATCAAAGGTTGGGAAGCAATTTGATTTTTGGCTCGGGGTGTGCAATATTTCAGATTTTTGCCCATAATCTGAAATTCTTGTTTCTTGGTTGGATTCTCTTGTTTCCCAAGGTCTCCTGACTATTTAGCATGTTGTAGTAAGGCCTTGGTTCAAAAAGATTGAGAGCAAACCTTTAATTTAGCCAAAAACCCGAAATCTCAAAGTTTCAGCCTGAATTTTCTGCTGGCTGTCCCTGTCGTGCGGTACTACCGCTCGAGCAGCGGCACTACCGCTCAAGCCACCCGGTACTACCGTGGATAGCACTCCGGTACTACCGCTTGAGGCCAGAATTTTCCCGATTTGATTTTTCTCGCTTGCTGGTCTCTGTATTTGTGTTTCTCCTGCTGCTGGGGTGTCTTGTGAGCACTGATCTTCTACCTTCATAGCTCCTATAGCTATTGGAGAAGAAGATACTTGTTGGGGGTGATTTTTAAAAGATCGAGATTCACCCCCCCTGTCGCCCTTTCGGTCCTACAGTATGTCACTTAACAGTGTATGTATCGATCGTTCTCCAGTTAATCTTTAATAAAAAAAAGTTTCTAAAAAATTTTACGCACCTACAATATACAATAAATATAAACTTTTATTACAACTCGACCCCATTTTTTACCAGTTTAAGACTAGAAAATTCACGGGGGATTTATGCAGTCGCCTAATGGGATGGCGACTGCATGCAAGTCGCCATACGGAAGAGCGACTGGATGCAGTCGCTCCAACGTGCGGCGATAGATATTGTGTCGCAGTGTGGTTGGGCGAAAAGTTCCAGTCGCCCAACCATTAGGCGACTGGAGCCTATTTTTGTAAAAAAAATTCCCGCGGGTATATTACTGTAATTTCGAATAAAAATGGATTATCCGTACAAAAAATTCGAAAGAGATATGGGAGACGGTTGGCTCAGTGACTTACCGTGTTCTTGGCGTGGGGGTCGTGGGGATCTATCCCAATCTCCACGCTCACACTGGCATTTCCAACGGGCTAGTGGCGGTAACGCCCCGCTCTTTTTAACTGACTCTGGTTTCTCATCTATCGAACGTAAGATTTAACTGAATTTTGTGAAAATACCTAGATTTATCAAGAATCTCTGTAACTATCTAGAATTTTAGTTGCACATATATTGATAAATAGCTTGCTTATAATTATAAGACCATAACAGAGTTTTCACATAAAATACGACATAGTAGTCGATTATAGAATTTTAAGACTTCTATGCCAAACTTAGTTATATTACAGACAAAATATGATAAAAGCGATCGCACGACAGGCAACGTTTGAGTGTTGGTTTGACCTAGAACATATGATCTTTACAATCGTAGTATTCATCATTTGCTGCCATGTACTCTTCACAATAATCATTGTCTGAACCAAAAATGTAAGAATGAGTGCAATCATACTCAACAAGCCATGGTGGTAAAGTCTTATAGTCCAGTTGAATATTTCAAGGAAAGTGCCTATCAAGAAGGGTTTGTTCTGGACCTATTATCACTAGTACTCATACAAACTCATTTATAAACCATTTGACTTAAATCAAAATGAGTTTATAAAGAAGATTTTGTTATCATCAAGTTATCTCACTTTCAACTTACCGTGATTTTAACCAACAAAGTTCCATATGCCTTGATTTTGGAATCGCCCATTTTGACACAACTCCATTAAACGGAAATACGATACATTTGAATGATTTGATTTAATCTCTGCAGAGAGTGCCCAACTTTATTCACACGATATACACGACTTGTGCAGGGCTGGGTTAAAAGAACTGCTCGAGAGTCCCACGACACCAGCTTCTACTCGATAGACGTCCAAGCCATCCTAGCAGTTAGGGTCATACTAGGTCTATGGTATAACTTCTGCCGATTGCTTATATGAGTTCTACCATTGTGTAGTTTATGGCACTCGAAAAGTCCACTTTGGCTCACCTTACACTGCTGATATCAAGCCTTCTCTTATAGGCTTAATGAAGTGGGATATTGTATTAGGTTAAGTCCGATTTCTTTGTCCCGTGGATGAACGGTAATCATGTCAATTTTATGGTACAAGATTTTAGTCCTTACATGCTTCAGACAAAGACTTCCAAACAACCAATGGAAGACCAATGGGAGCATAGCACACAACTAACCACTCGCAAATACTCGCCATTGGCCAACATTTCCAAAAAAAAAAACACTCTCAGCGAGTGATTTAATATTTTTATTCATCATACCATAGAATGGTCATGAATTCCGATGTGTTAACTCGTGACAGTGGACCACAATATAATGAGCTTATTGATGTTCAAGTTCACTACTATGTTAATTTAAAATATGATACACTAACTCTTAAGTTCATCAAGAAAAAACTAGATTAGATTATTAACAAGGATGGTCAGTGTTGAGATTAGGTCTTCCACAGCATTCTCCTACCTTGACTACACGTTCATGGTGTTAGCCAACTCATGTGGATGACTTTATATCTTTAAGAACCATGTCGCGGTGTAAACAGCGACGTTAGGATATGTAATGATAAAAAAGCATTCTTAGAATATCACAAAGCGGGTCCTTAATATCAATACTTGCATATAGTTTCGCTCTCTACACACAAAGAGCGCTGTTCTGTGACGTGGCAATCTCATGTTCTGTGTTGTGCAGTCCGCCTTATAAGCAATTTAGATTACGCGCGACGTCTACTTTAGATCACAGGGAATACGCACGCAAACTAAGAGTCTGTCCTTTTAAGCTATAATTTATAATTATAATTTATTAATATAATAAATAGTAATTACTAAGAAAAAACTAAAAGTGAAAGATTATCTACAAAATAGGGTCTATAAAATCAACACCACATAGGATAGGAGTACCATCAAGATGCTTAAGTTGGAATGTGATGCATGGATTACTAGGCCAGG
>JAYEVI010000071.1:0-100000 GCA_036346575.1 Dendrocalamus sinicus | reverse complement strand
GGCAACGAGGAGACCCGAACAAAGATGATGAACAATGCTACCACCATCCGATGCATGACACGTGGCATCGCGGAGATCATATGACTAGCGTAGAGGGTGGCTCGGACAGCTGGATGCGGGCGGGCGAGCGGCAGATGGCCGACGCTTGGCAAACATCCGCCGAACGAAGCGGGTGCGGATGAGCGACGCGTGGCGCCAGTGAAATCGGGCTGGGCTAAGGCGTGGGTCGGGTCAACTGGTGGTCTTCAGCCCACTTACCCTTTTAGGGGGGTTTTGGGATTTTCCTCTCTAGAAATTTAAATAAAATCCCTTGAGCTCTAGAAAATAGCAAATAAATTCAAAAAAATCCAAGAAAATTCTAGAAAATTCCTTGAGACATAAAGAACCCAAATAAAATACTTTCAAAAAATGTTAAAGTTTAATTTAGTCATATTAAATCCTTTTAATTAAATAAAATTCAACTTAAGCTTTTATTAATTCCAGAAAAATTCAACTGGTGAATTTTATTTTAAAAACTTCAAAACGGCTATGAAAATCAGGATGTTATAGCTGGGTTCTCTGAGCCTTGCATCCGCTCGTCTTCCACTACTGCTGGCATCGGGAAGAGCAATCTCCACTCCTGGGTGCAGCTACCTCCGCGTCGCTTGATCGTCTCCCTGAAGAACACGTGGAGCAGAGCCGAGGCCGCCAGATGCGAGCGAGATGATGGGCTGCTTCTTCCCCAGTGAGCAGCAGCTGCATTACCGTGACTCCTACAGCAACAAGCCTTAGACACCTCGATCCGCGTGTCGAGTTGTCAAGCTCCAACCAGATCTCGCTGCCTCACGCCAGAATGAGGACACCTCACCAAGCTCAATCTCATCGCATTGCTTGGAGGCTAGAGGATGCCAAGCCCGAGATCGCCGCGCCAGATTTGACGATCCCTGAGCTGGACTACGCTAGGACGCCACCACCGTCTCCTGTGCCCACCGCCTCCTCAGCCGTCCCTTGGATCCATGCTTGCTGAGGTAGCTACTATCCTCTCCGGTTATCTGGGCTCCATATCTCACCCCACCAAGATCAAACCGTCTCCACCAAGCCCTGCCCGGATCTGGCTGTCTTCGCTTCACCCCGCTCGAAATTAACACTTGCCACCCTCCTCCTTCGGATCAAGCTGCTCTAGGTCCACCACGGAGCTTGGCACTCGCCAGAATCATCCTCCTCTTGGATTGTCGCCGCCACCACCCTCCTTTCTTGGAGTGCCTCCACCGCACCCCTCCATTTCAATTTGAAGCACTGCCGCCTCTCTGGCTTGGTACCTATCTCGCTTGCACTCTGCTTCGTGCTGTACAATGACGTGTTCGTGTGTGGGCTGACTGTTTGTGAGCTATGTGAGCTATTTTAGGCTATTGTGGTGTTTGGGTTTTGCTGTTCGCCCGAAGATGTCTGTTACTTGGAGGCAATGAGTTGCTGATGCTAGTATTTCTCTTTTAGTCTTCTGTTGCGTCCATCCAAGTATGTTGCTCTCTCTCTCTTTTAAATCGTCAAAGCCGTGTGAGTCCACAGATTTTTTGTCAGTTAGCCGATTGCTTCTCTAGCCACGATACATCCTTTGGATCTAGTGTGGCCCATTCCTCCCTTTTCGCATGGCAATAGCCGCCACTCCTCTCTTTGAGCCGCTGCCCCAAGCTTCTAAGGCTGCGCTACCCTTCTGCACTGTTGCCGTCTTGGGCTTCGATCTACGCCGTCATGCTTCTATCTATCCCATTCAGCTTGATTTGATAGATCTCTATATTTTTCTTATCATTTTCATTGCCTTCTTTGTTTCCTAATGAATCTGCTCTCACTCGTATTTGCCTTTGTAGCCCTTGCACTTTGTGTGTTATAGTCTGCTGCTCTACCCTGATGGGAAGAAGACTGCTGTATACTCAACGGATACTTTCCAAAAGCTGCATGCTATGATGACATCTTCAAGGTTCAGACTTTGGATTTTCCCTATTTTAGTGTCAACCCTTCCAAATGCAATGCTATTATATATGTCTTGCATTTGAGGGAAGTGTTAAGGGTATTTGAGGTATTATACTTGTAGTCTAGGATTTAGTGTATCCCTTGAGTCCTTGTATCCCTTGAGTCCTTATATATATATATATATGCGTGTGTGTGTGTGTAGACACACACATGACAGCGCTATTCTGCGTGTAGTTTTGCGCTCCAGCAAGTTATCATCGGTTATTCGAAAAGTTATCATTGGCCACGAACTGTGAGCATTAGTAGTAACTTCACTCGCTATCAATGGTGATTTCATGAAGAACCAATGATAACTTTTCAGCACTGTGAAGATTTGGCAAAAATTTCATACAGAACCGATGGTAACTTAATTGAGAAATGTCAGTTCTACACCTGTGAGCCTTTGATGCTTTGTGTTTCCAATGCTAGGCCAATCAGCAACTTCAGATGACTAGACCTATAAGGTGCACCGTAAGAACTAGTCTTGATGCTAAAACAAAATTGGATCTATCTCGTTTGAACTTACTGTCTAGCATATGATTTGCACTTCTGCTCTCTGCATGGATAATTTTTGGTGAAATGGTGGTCGATTTGCTTATGGTGTGTGATGTGAGATCATGAATTGCCCAATAGCCATCAGGTATATGGTAACATGGTACTTGGTTACAAACTTACAATGGTGGGGGGTGGTGGTCGGGTATTCAATAGGTGCAAATATATGTTGCTTTTTGTTTTTTTATGTTCCAGGCATCGAGTTGACTGCTCAAGGGTTCAACATTCACCTTCCAATTTGGATAGTGATGCATCATTGCATGGGAGGTGCTAGCGAGTTGGGAGTCAAGCCTCGCAAGCTGCCTCCAACGAAGAGTCAGCCTTGCGCCAACTGAAAATCGGTGGTATTGGCGATCAAACAGTAGTACTGCAGGTCTAAAACTCATGAAACTGACACCAAAACTTAAGAAATGATCAGGCAAGCGAAAACGAATTAGGAAAATAGGGAGACACCGAAACTGGCATTATTTGGATCTACAGCAAGTTCAGCTGCACATAATTTCCAAAGTGTTGCTGACAACGCATCAAACTCTTGCGCAGATACTACATGCACAACGACTATGTCAAGTAGAAGAAATATTTGCATGCCATTCTCACACAAGAATTACAGTGGACTCTGGCCATGTATGGAATCATCGATCAACAAACAAGGCTACAAACACAAGTCTGGAATCATCGATCAAAGTTATAGCCAATGTTAACATGAAGCATCTCAGCAATTTCTTTCCAGACAAGTTTAGCAATAACACATTAAAAAAAGTGATTAATGGTCTCATTCTCACCACAGAAAGCACATTCCAAGTTTAACAATATTTCTCCAAGCCAGGTTATCTTGTGAAAACAGGTTTAAAGATCAAATTGCAGGAATGTAAACAGGTTTAATCCTTCTAAAGTTGATAATACCATATAAAGATTTAGAGCAAAACAACCTATTATTTCAAGTAGCATCTGAGATCAAGGTTTTTAATCATTGCTCAATGCTCTCCTTCACCAGGCCTGCACAGCTCCCACATAGGAACAGCAGGAGACCACCACCAGAATGTTTCAGAAGAACTTTGCCACTAAATGATATAACCACCACACAATGCTTTGCACAGAATCCACAATGGAAAAAATGGATCATCTTGGATAACAAACAATCATGCAGACCGTGCAATCGAAAAATCGTTTGACCTAGATTTAGTTTGCTATGTGCCATCTCCACATTCACTTTTCCCAATTGGACAAAAGAGTCCCTTTCGAAATGCACAGCTGAATGTAACACCAACCATAGGTTGTCGCCACCATCAGATCATTCTGAAATTTGGCTTGAGATAAGGCGGATTTTCCCGTTGGCCGGCGCCAATCCATTCGTTCAGGCCACATCTTGCCTGAATCTGAATCATTCCCTGCAACCCTATCTACAAGAAAAATGAAAGTTTTTTTTGCAGAAACAATATTAGCAGTAGCACAAACAAAGAGGAGTTCATAAGAAGAAGGGCCAGAAATTGTACTGAAAACTATTGATCACCATCTTGCAGCTCAGATTGTATTATGCAGAAACAGATGGATTACACAGAACACTACAAGATAAAGAGTTGCACACTGCAACTCAACTGTGCACCTGGTATGAACTCACATCCCCCTAATGACAAGAAACATACCGAGGAAGAACCTAATCCCTATGAATAGCTATACTTACAGGAAGGAGATACTGTCTTCTCAGCAGGTCTTTATGATCTCAGGCCTCCAGCCCCATACAATCTGCCAACAACCAAATTTAAATTCATGGAACCTTCTCTTCAGTGATCCTTTCTTTGTCCGCTTAGAGCCCGGTTCAGAAACCAAGCCATGGTAGTGCAGAGGAGGCTGTGGCGTGCCGGTCTCAATGCTGTCGACAATTTTCTGTACCATCTCATACACCTCACTCATCTTTGGGCGTGACTTCGATAGCTGGATGAGGCAGCGGAGATGTATGGTTTCACGCACTCCAGGAGTTTCTCAACACCCTTTGGACGGTTCCTGTTGATGGGATGGTGACCGGTGATGAGCTCGTAGAGGAGGACGTGGTAGCTCCATATGTCACTCTTTGTGGTGAGGTGTCCAGTCTGCATGTGCTCCGGTGCGGCGCCGGGGGCTGGGGACAGCAGGGCGCTGGGGAGGGCGGTGCCGGGGGAGGCCGGGGGGTGGGCGGCGCTGTGGAGGAGGGAGGTGAGAGGCTGGGGGAGCGGATCTGAAAAGAAATGGATTAAGTGAGGGGCATATTATTAAAAAAATAACGTATGCGAGGGGTTTTGTGAAAGATTGATTAAGTGAGGTGGGAGGATTCCACCCTCCTCGATCAAAGCCGTTCAAGCTGGATCGAATGGCTCTGAAGAAGTTTTAGCATTTTAGCATTAAATAGGCCTTTAGCACTAGATATGCGCGCGCGCTCTCTCTATACATATATGTATATAGATATGTATATATGTATAATTACTATTCTGCGCGCAGGTGTAAAATGCATGTCAAAAAGTTACTGTCAAACACATGTAAAGTTATTGTCAGTTGTAACACTATACAACTGGCAGTAACTACATGTATACATAGTAACTTACTCATGCACAACAGTAACTTTCCGACGCTCAGGTGCAGAATTGCACAGCCGTGTGTGCGTACGTGCGTGTAGCCCTTTGGGCTGAGTTCAATATGACCAACGTCCATTCATTCCTCCTCTCCATCTAACATGTTCTACAATAGAAGGTAACTGCAAACAGAAGAATATGGTTTGATCGACTTAGGGAAACAATTTAATAAGTTCAATGCTAAGTTTCCTTATTATAGTATACATAATAATATAGTTTCCTTTATTCTAAGTATACATGTATAATATAGTTCCATGGATGGAACAAAACTATGAGAACACTAATGCTGAATTTCTGGAACCTATATATACGTGATTATGCAGTTGTTTTCTTACATTATAGTCTATAACAATTGCAATAATGATATTGTGATATAAGTTTGGTTAACATGCTACCAATAGGTTGACTTGTGAGTCCGTACAGAAGTGGTTTCTTCACTTGTTTCTGAACTAGTTGTGGGGCTAAATATTTCCATGATGGAATAAAACAATGAAGATAACCTCACCATTTTAATTAAACTTATTTTGGTATGCCAAAAAAATACTCATAAAAAATTTCAGAGTTGGACCTACACAAAGAAGCAGGTTGTCTTAATTTGTTAAGTGCAATATTCACCAAGCAACACACAGCCTCAAGCCATCAACTCATCATTTATCTAGGAACTCATTTACTTAATGTGACGAGAAATAAAGAACGCCGAATTCTGAAGTGATCAAACCATTATAGATCAAACAACGAACCAATAAGAAGCAACATTTACCTGATGTAAGATGACATGGGAAGAGCGGGTATGGCAAACAACTTCAATACTACGGAAGGTGCTTTGTTGCTTTTAAAAACCAGCCTCCAAAAGTAGAGATACAAACATAAAAGAACTACAGTAGCTCTGTTATTGTAATTGCCAATACAGCCTATTCCAGTAACTGTACAATGTGTGTTCATGTGACCATGTAAAATGTCCAAGGTTCCAGAGCACAGCCAGCTTAAATGTACTGCTAGGTTTCAGAACTGCTGAAAGGACAATGAACAATTCATTCCAAGAATTATTGTTTCACACTTTAACTATGTTGTTGGATTTACCCAACTACGACCAGGTGTTTTCTTCAATGATCCCTGTTTAATCTTTATCCTCACTTGTTCGACAATATTCCACCTTCCAGAAGAGGCGTGTAGGTTAGATATTGAGACAAGATTTGATGGGTTCCCTTCTTCCAATCTAACAAGAGAGCTGCAGGCCAAATCTTGAATTTCTTTGTTACTGTGAATAACAGAGGCATCCAGAAGTGCTCCCCAGACACTAGGGCCTGGCTCTACACTCATTGACTTTATGAAGTCCAAGGCATGGTCTATCAGCCCCGATCGACCAAGTAAATCGACTATGCAAGCAGACATCTCCTCGGATGGATGAACTCCATGATCCTTCATCAGGGAGTTGTATATCTCAAGTCCCTTCAACACCAAGCCCACCCTGCAACATGCTGAAAGCACACCCAGACCAACTATGCTGTCTGGCTTAACCCCAGAAGCATGCATATGGTCGAACAAGGCAACTGCTTCTGCACCCATACCATGAAGGCCGTAACCCAGAATCATCGAACCCCATGAGATCACATCCTTGCACCAATTACCATCATCAAAAACCCTCCTTGCGTAATGCAAGGCCCCGCACTTTGCATACATATCGATCAATGCATTGTTGAGGGCCACCTCCCCAGACAGCCACATCCTGACCGCGAAACCATGTACCTGTTTCCCCTCTGCCAAGCCCGTGAGGGCCTCAACAGCCGAGAGCACACTAATCAACGCAATCCTATTCGGCATAACACCACCGACCACCCACATTGCCCGGAAAGCCTCCACCGCGTCCTCAAACATGTCATTCTCAGCATACCCTCCCACCATCGCGGTCCAGGAAACGACGTTCCTCCGCTCCATCCCATCGAAAACCCGCCGCGCAAGGCCTGGCCGGCCGACCCTGCAGTACATGGACACGAGCCCGCTCCCGACATGGAAATCATCCGCCCCGCACATCCCGCTCTTCACGGCGAAGCAATGCAGCTCCCTGCCCCGGCGCGCAGACGAGCAAGCGGGCAGGACGGCCGAGACCGTGAACCGGTCCGGGGCGTGCCCGTCCGCGACCATGCGCCGCACGAAGGGCCAGACGTCGGCGCCCAGTGGGGAGTGGGAGATGAGCGTATTGTAGGTGGAGGCGGTGCGGGCGGGCATTTCTTCGAACAGGTGGCGCGCGAGGCGTTGGGAGGGCGGGTCGGGCGAGCGGAGGTAGAGGAGGAGGAGGGAGTTGGCGAGGATGGGGTCGGCGTGGAGGAGGCCGAGGCGGAGGGAGAAGGCGTGGAGGGAGGAGGAAACCGCGGCGGCGTGGGAGTTGGAGGAGGCGGGGGCGAGGAGGGAGGAGGCGAGGGAGGAGAGGGTGAAGGCGTCGGGGCAGCGGCGGGGGAGGAGGAGGCGGCGGAAGAGGTGGAGCGGGAGGTGGGAGTGGGAGGAGGCGAGGGCGGAGAGGAGGGAGTTGAAGAGGGGGAGCGGGACGCCGCAGGGGTCGACGCGGACGGCGGCCAGGCGGGCGGCGACGCCCGGCGAGAGCGGCCGCATGCCTCAAAGCTCAAGCAGGCGGGCGAACAAAGAACTAGGTCGAGAGTCAAGACGTGCAGGCTAGATAGTAGGGGTGTCCAATGGACCGGGTTTTAGCGTGCCGGCCTTTGGCCTATCCCTGTAGGCCCGATCTAGGTATCGCATAATCTGTCTAGTTTGTGGGCGTGCCAGCTTGGCTTGGTGGATCGTGTCATGCCTGAATCGAGAGGCAATATGATGGGCTGGTACAGTACGGTCCGTTAGCGAATGTGGGCCATGCCGAAACAACACGGCTTGGCCGGCCAGGCTCCAACGGGTGTAAACGGGCTGTGCCGGTACGGCAAGGGCCAGTCTGGTGAAATAGCCGTTATTTGACCATTGGGGTGTAAAAATATCATGAAAAAATAGCACAAAATTCAAAAAAATTAGAATTTTTTTTCCCTATAAATAGGGGGCATCCGGCCTCCATTCTCCACATATCAAACTAGACTCTTATCATTCTGTTATGTGTGAAAAATCCGGTAGTGTTTACACAAATTTGGCAAAATTAGTGAGAAATTTGTGCGAAATTCAGAAAATTTAAAAAATATCAAAGAATTTTCTGAGAGCTTCAGAAGAGGTAATAGTGCTACTCTATTTTAATTTTTTGCTATTATTTATTGATTCAATAGTATTTTACTATTTCAATTTGCAGTTGATTCAATGGAGAACTACGATTTTCAACTCTCCAAATTTGACCTCACGGCGGAGGATATGTAATTCTTTCAAAAAGGATATCCATCTGCAGAAAGTCCGTATCCACAATAAACTGTAGAGCCAGAAGAAGCGACGGCCCCGGCGGTGCAGGGTCCAATCTATCTATCTTCTGCTGGCTCAACGAATGCATCCACAACCCATAGCATGGGTGCAAAAAGAACAAGAGCTACTACATTAGGAGTCTAGAGGGAAATTCATATTTTATATGCATTCGTCTTTATTTTGGATCCTAGGGCCAAACTATAAGGATTTATAAATGTATTATAATTTTTAAGTGATGTTGCCGGTTTAGATTATTATACATACTATAGAGTAGTTAAGGATAAATTATATGAGGTATACGAGAAATACGAAAATAAGTTTGGCTCCGTGGGTTTGGAAAGACCACCGGTAGCCCCTAGCACCTCAATGGGAACTATGCAATGGGGCAAGATTTTTTGTTCTTCTCTAGAGATTCTCGTGCAGGTACACATCAATCAGGAGGAGGAAGGTGGCAAAACACCAGAGACCTATCAAACTATCTCAATAGTGATAGCGTCAACTTCGAGCAAGAGTTGAACATCCTCTCATGGTCGCAAACCCAGAAAGTAACATATCTCATGCTATCCATATTAGCATGGAATATGTTGATTGTTCCTGTCTCTACGATCTCCTCGAAGTCAGCCTTCTATCTATCAGGAAGAATAACCGAGGAGCGGCGAACCAGTCTCTTGAATGAGATGGTCGAAATCCTTCTGACCGTCAAAGATTGGGAACAAATTGAATCAAGACTTCAACATACTACAGAGAATAGAGACTTAGAAGAATCTTTTGAGAATTTGTATCTAGATAGCGATGAATAGGATTTTCAATATTTTTCTTTAGATGTAGTCACTAGGAAGCTTTATAGATTGTACTCTTTTTTCTTTACCAAGGTTTCTCAAGTTGAGTGTTTACTTGGTAACGTTTTTAATGAAGCAGCCATCCAATGTAATTTAACAAGTTAATAAAGCTCATTATGTTATTAAAAATAATTATTTTTATGATTAACAATGTCCTCAAATTTCTATATTTTTTTGTAATTTTCTACAATTTTTCCTTAATTTTATACAATTTTCTGAATTTTTCTCTTTTTCTCGACTTAACAGGCTAACTATGCCAGCATGGCCGTTAAGCTCTAACTGTGCCCGTGCCGGCACGGCATGTCGTAGGTCGTGCCTGGGCTCACGACTCGGCCCGTGGGCTAGCACGGCACGACCTGTTTCTTTGCCGTGCCTAAACGGGTTGTGTCTGGACCAAGCCCGTGCCGTGCCAGTCCGATATGGCCCATTGGACAGGTCTACTAGAGAGGGGAAAAACTATGTGTTTTCTAAGTTTCGCCTTTGATACTAAGATGGTTTTCATTCAGCTGACAATGCTACTTGATCCTAAGATGGTTTTATTCAGCTGACAATGCTACTGGGATGAGCGTTGGACTACGATGGCGGGCTCAAAGGGAGTGAGTCTTACGACACATGTTTGATTCGATGAATAAAATTGTACTTGGATCGGATTGTCTTGAATATGACTAGTCCCAATAGTTGCTTAATCGGATGAACCACGTCGTCTCAAACTGAATCATCCCAACCATTTCCGTACCATAAACCAAACACATCATTTTTCACCAAGGTGCCGAAGAAACCTGATAAATTGCTCCAGTTCTTCGGATTCATCGGATTGTGATAAGGGGTTCTTTTGGACTGAGAAATAAATCTAACAAATAGTAATTTGAAAAAGAAGCTAAAACTAAAAATTGATTGAAAAAAATAAAAAGAGAGCCACAATCAAACCTGTTATTGCAGTTTGGAAATGTTACTCCGTTACCACTGTATTGACATTTCCATCTACGAATGAGTATCACAGCCCAGCGACCTGTCAATTCCAAGCCTAATCTAGCGACTTGTCGATGAGTACGTTCCCCGGAGCACTGTACTGCCGGGGGAGAAATGGAGGCAATCACAGTACAAGCTGTACCCGCTCCAGCTCACTCGGGAATCACAGTAGTACGTACTGCTGCTAGTGACAAAAATTACGGCGGCAACCCCGTCACATCCTCAATGGTAGGAAAGCTATAAGTACAATCGCAACCATGAGTTAAGGGCCATTCAATCTTGCTTCGGTTTTTATTTTTAATTAAAATTATGCTATAATAATTACTAGCTTTTTAAAATTATTTAATTAAAAAATAAAAAAATAAGGTTATATCCCCACGAATAATGTTAAGAAAAAACAAAAGAAAAAAAATAAAATTAAGAAACCGACACATCTATTCTGGTATCTAAAAGCTGAAAGCCAGAAGCCCAAACTAGATTGAGCAGGGGCATAAGCCTTGAAGACAGCAAGAGATTATCATCTTTTTGTACTTGATTAGAAGGAGAAAGAAATAATCACTTATCGGGTGGATTCTTTTCGTTTACGGTTTATGGTTGCGGTTTATGATTTTTTGCCTTAACGCAAGCATTTGTGTTATGAACCAAATACCGATAAGTCGCTTCGAAAAGGCTGTCCCAATAAATTGTATTGAAACAGTAACGAAGAAACCATCCTATTTATTTATTTAAAAGAAACTATAAACTAAAAAGAACTCCATCAGTATGTTGCCATAGGGAATACAAGTTCCCGCAGGGCGAATCGAGAACACATGAAATGAGCCTCACGAGCTCACAGTGAGGCGACCTTCATGTGTTCTCCTGTCACAGGCTCACAGCCTCCTTACCACGAACGGTTGGTCACTAGTCAGCCGGACGTCCTCTTCCGATTTTCTTCTTAACCTGTGAGCATATATGGTTATTATATGATAACACTACATAAAATAGCGTTATTACTACTTATCGAACTTGTTATTCAAGGTTGGCCAGTGTTGCATGATAGCACCAGTGCACCACCGTGTGAGTTGCATTACGATTATCTGGTTTCATGCCTAAGCCGTTAGTTGTTCAGTTATTTATGCACTTTATGTTAGTTCTTCAATTATTTAAGTACTCGCCTTGCTGATATAATTATTGCACTGCCCAACCTTTGTTGGTTGGGTTTCATTCTTGTTAATATTGTTTTCATGGTTTCCAAATCTATATAACCGCAAGTTAGTCTAGTTTACATTTAACTCATTTGTTGATCATCCAACATATTCTAATCAACCAACATGTCTTGGAAGTGCAAAATGTTGCTCGGCTCGTGAAACAGCCCAAATTTGGCTTAAAATAGAACTTACATGATTTTTAAAAACTTTTGGTGCTTCTCAAAAATTTCCCTAAAAGGCCTCACTTGAATTTAAAATTTTAAAATAAATTTCCTTGGATAAAAAATCAAATTTCAAAATCTGTAAAATTTATTTGTGTGCCTCTCAAAATATCCTAAAATCCTTGTGTGCAAATCCTTCCCGGATATCAAAATTTAAATTCAAATCAAAATTCATTTGTGAATAAAAATGTCCAAACACTTTCTTTGTAACATCCCGTTTTGGGAATTCAAGTGCATGTTTTTTTCAAACCAATTTCAAATTCAAACCAAATTACGAACTCAAATTGAAAATCCAAAGTCCAAATCGTGGTTTGGGCCGAACCCAACCCATCTCCTCCCTCCTTTGGCCAACCTAGCCTTTGGCCTAGCCCAGCCTGGCCTATGCCACGCTCCCCTGCGCCGTGCGTGCCTAGAAAACGCTGCCCGCACCATGCGCTCTCGCGCTCTGCACGCCACCAGCATCGCCTGGCACTGTGGCGCAGCAACGCTGAGCCGCCTTGCCCTGTGCACACCTTGATGGCCCACTGCATCGCCAGCTCTGCGTCACCCTTGCCCGGACCCCCTCCTCCCTCCCCTCCAAGCCACGCCATGCCCACGCCCACTCTGTGTCCGCACCATGTGCCCAAGTGTCTCGCGCCTGACTGTTACCCTCAGCATCACATTTACTCCCCGCGCTGCATGTCGGCTCCACCCACCTCGCACGTGCCTGCGCCATGCGTTGCCATCACTAACAGTGTAGCGCCACACGCCAACAGCTACCGCCCCCTCCTCGGCAATATAAACCCTCGAGCTACTCCCCACTGCCTTTCCCACGCTACATCGAGCTTGCAACCCCCCTTCTTCCTCTGCTCCGATCAAGACTGCCGCCATAGGTGCCAACCTCACTCCGGCACCCCACTGCCTGATTCTACCCGCCCGGAGGATCACGGTGACACCCTAAAAGCCATCCTTGGCTCTACCTCCATCTCTTCTCCTCTCCGATGAGTTGCCGTCGGCGAACCCCTTCTCGCCACCACAAGCTCATGCTACCAGACCTCTGCACTGCCTCTTCTTTCCCACCGAGCCATTCGATGAGTTCACCTTGACCTATAGATGCTCTCATAGAGCTTAATCGCCTTAGCTTACTGTCGTTTGCCATAGTGCCTTGCGCCCGAGCCTCCGCTGCCACTTAGCTTGCCGCCAGCCACTACAAGCACCAAATTAGGTCGGGCCACTTCGCCCAGAGTAGTGGCTCAGGCCCAGCATCCCATTTTTGCCTTTACTGGCGACCGCTGACAAGCTTGGCAAGGTGCCACTCTGTTCAACCAGTGAGGAACCACTATTCACCCGTCATTAGATTAGCTAAGTGATTAATTAGTGTTGACCTCAGTAATTAGTTTATCACTCTATGACATGTGAGCCCATCCCAATTAAGAATTCTTTTAAAACTAGTTTTAAGAAGTTGAGTCACTAACATGCAGGCCCCCTTTTACTGTGTACTACATAGTGATTGGTCTCACGTATCAGTCTCTGCGCCTTTTCTTTAGAAACTTAAATTATGTTAGACCATGTGGATGGTCATGATTAAAAATAATGATGAATAATTGACATTTGAATTATTTTGGAATTTGCATTTGGGTTTGAGTGGTTTTTGCTTCTTCAAGTGTTTTGGCTGGCTTCAACGGACTTCACTTCAATGCTTTTCGACCACGGCCGGCTTCAACATCGTCCAATTTTGACCACGGCAAACTTCGTCCACGGCTAATGGTTATGACCATGTATGGCTTTACGATCACGTACGGCTTTACGACCACATATGGCTTCACGACCATGTATAGCTTTACGACCACGCATAGCTACAACCACGCATGGCTTTATGACCATGGCTTTCTGACTACGGCTGTTCGACTATGACTACGTCCGGTTTCGACCGACCACGGCAACATGACTTTGACCATGCTCGACTACAACCACGGCAGATCACCCACTAAAGGTAATCATAGCTATAGTACTTTTACATGGTCGTAGCTTTAGTGTTTTCTGCTAGTTGTGGGCTTTACTAGTTGTAGTCGATAGTCGTAGGATTTTCTGGTCGATAGTCAGTGACTTTGCAGTCGATAGTCGTAGATTTTGCTAATTGCTCTTATAGTCATATCTTCAAGCAGTCTGTTGTCGTTTTCTTTGGTAGTCGAAGGCTTTACGATCATGGTCGGTACTCATAGACTTTGTTGTCAAAACGAGTGCTTAACTCTTTAAGATCTTTGAGTACTTTGGGGTTGTTTGGTTGTTGCTTGATGCAACGGTATCGGTGTTCGGTAGTTGGAGCGACTATGTACTCAATGGTCGGTGAGCGATAGTCATGAGCGTTGTGTTTGGTTGTCATAGGCTACTGTGATCCGTGGAGTCTGCGGTCAGAAGCGATGGGATTCTCGTGCTCGATGGAGTCTGTGGTCGGTTACGAGTACTTGGTGTGCTCGGTGGTCGTGCTGAGTGAAGTCTAAGATTGTTTTCTTGATTGTGTTGAGATGATTGGTTGTGTACGACCAGGTTGATTGGTCATGGATGGTTTCGCTTTTGTTCTGGATGGACATAGGTGTTATGAGTTGTTGTGCTGATGATGACCAAGCTGGGAAGAGCTTGTGCTGGGAAATATTTCTTTGGTCTTTGCATGTGCAGGAGAGCGTGGAGATGATCATGGTCAGTGACGTGGAGGATCGGGACTAGGATAGAAAGATCTGACGTCTCGATGGTTGAGGATGTCACGCAAGGTGGTCGAGCTAATGCTGGAGCACGTGGAGATCAAGGATGGGAAGCGAGACAGAGCTATAGGAGGGGATATCCTAGAGGCTTCGTCACATGTTGGTTTTGGATTGTTATGGATAGAGTCCATATGTTAGAAGGATAGAGTTTGAATAAAACCCGTGTTAGGAAAGGGTTTTAGGTCCCTTGATTTGAGAAAAAGATTAGGTGTTGTGTTCATGTTTGAATCAAACACGATTTGGGACGTTGGCCTATAAAAGCAGGGAGAGGCTGAGGCTAGCGTAACTAGTTTTTAGGGCTTTTGTTGAGGAAATTTTTAGGAGTGCCGTGAGGGCACTTTGTATCTAAAAACTTGTTGTGGAAATAATAGATCAGATCTATTCCAAAAGAAGTTGATCAGCAGGTTGTTTCTCTGAGCTTCGTTCTTCTTACGTCATCGGCGACATGTTTTTCAATTCCTGAGTGTTGCTTTTTTGAGTTCTTGCCGACATGCTACAACCACAGTGTTGTCTTTCGAGCAACATAGATCTTGACTACGTGGTCATAGCGAGCGGTCATGCGAGAGGTCGAACGCCGAGCAGACGGAATCTTGACATGCAGTTGTCTTCGGCTGGTACTTGTTTGAGCTCATTCACGGCTGAAGCCTACGTGCGTTCAAGTGGTCAAATGTTACCGAGCGGGTGAGTTCTGCTAGCGAGTTCGACCACAAAGCGAAGCAGTGCAACAAGAGTTTTATGATCAGTCATTGTCGACCACGATCAGAAGAGTGAAGCAGAAGAAGTGGAGGCGATCATTCACCACCCCTCTAATAGCACCATATGGTTCTACAAATGGTATCAGAGCAGGTTACAATGGTGTTAGATCAGGAATGGTTCTCTGGTAAGACACCATTCTTTGATGGTACAGATTATCTCTACTAGAAAACTCGTATGGAAGTCTTTCTACAAGCTCAAGGTAATCTAATATGGCAAAAAGTTGAATCTACGTTTGAAGTACCTTCTATCATTACCATCAAAAACACTGCTGACGTAGAGGCAAACACTAAGGCTAGAAATATTTTGTTGCAAGGTTTAAGTCATAATGAGTTTATCAGAATATCACATCTTAAATCTGCAAATAAATTTGGTCTACTCTAGCCGATTATCATGAAGGCTCAAAGTCGGTTAAGGATGTGCATCAAAATCAATTCAAGAAGGAGTATTCTAAATTCGAGATGAAACCTGGAGAATTGGTAGATGCTTTGTTTGATCACTTCAATAAGATTATTAGTGACTTGCAGTCTATTGGTGTAGTTTATTCTAATTTTGACAATGCTCGACAGATTTTGAACTCTCTAGATATATCTATTTGGAATGTGTTAGTCACTACCATCAATCATTCTATTAATATGGAAACTTTCACCTTGAACGACCTGTATTCCAAGACAAAGACACACGAGATTGATGTCTTAGCCAGGATTAACAAGTCGAATTCTCTGGGTTTAGTGACTAACCAAGCTGATGACTCTTCTAGTTCCTTTGTCGCTTCCTTTTCTGCATTATGCTCTTTTTTAAATGAATAATTAGAGGAGATTCCTAAAGAGCAACTTGTACTTCTCACTAATCGGGTGACCAAGGTAATTAATAATATCAGATCAAGATGGACCGTTGGTCCAATCAACTGCTATGAATGTGGTGAGCAAAATCACATCAAGATAAATTGCCCTAAACTGAGAAAGGAGGTCAAGGATGACAAAACTCAACTCGTCAACCTCAAGTGAAGATTGACCCAAACAAGAAATGCAATTATCGAAGGGCAGCCAACAAAATAATTTCAACACTTGAGGAAATCAATTTGAGCGACGATGAATCTGCAAGTGATGAGGACAGTGGCAAGAAGGTGAAGGAGGTAGATTTCACAGGAATGTGCTTTATGACGAAGAGTGTGGATCTCAACGATAATGATCTCTACAATGATCTGGATGAGGTAAAACCTTTTTACATAGATTTATCTCGTGTGTGCTTAGATTGACAGATGAGCTTAACAAATATAAAAAGAAATTCAAAAAAACATAATCTTGTTGTTGAGAAATTAAATTCTAAAATCGATAGACTTAGAGCTTCAATTCCTAATGATGAATCTTGTGAGTCATATCAAGTTTTACATTATGACTTGGCGACCGCAAGGAAAATTAATGCATCAACCTTTGGTCAATGTAGGGATGTAACTACTAAATATGATGAGTTAAAACTGGCACACGGCTCTTGTGATGAAAAGATAAAACAGGCACGTGATGAAATTGAAAAGCTTAAGTCTAACTCACCTAAAGCTTGTTCTAAATGTGATTTTATTCAAGCTAGGATTAACTCTTTTCAGGAGATGAGACTCTCTCTTACTCTAACTGTCCCAACTTAAAACAGAAATAGAAGATTTGACTAGACAACTTAGGGAGTTTGCTGAAAAGGAAAAATTGGCTCAATCTAGTACTTCTAAGAGTCTTAGTGATGAATATGTTAAATGCACAATCTGTCCCATTTTGGCTAAAGAGAACGAGTATCTTAAAGACACCTTGGAGAGATTTTCTTTTGGCAAAAAGAATTTGAATATGATTCTAGATCAATCAAAACAAGCGTGAAGAAACATAGTCTAGGATTTAACTTTGTTGAGTATGCCAAGAATAATCTTCTTGAGGTTGTTAAACTTTTGGAATCTGGAAAACCTGTAGTAGAATCTGAACCAAAATAGATTATTTTTAAATCTGTTGGTATGGAAAAGAATCTCTACCAAAGAGAGTGCTGTAAAATCAATAGATACGACTTCTCAACAAGTCAAGTTCAAGTGTGCTCACCGTGGTAGAGATGGTCATTTAGTTCAATTTTGCTTTCGAAAAAACAAGAAAGAGAAGAAAGACAGGTTAAGAAAGTGTTCTCGAGTGGAGATTGTGCAAGCTCCAAACCATGGCTCTACTCCCTCTAATCAGTTTTCTATAGGCTCAGGAGTTTTTGTAACTATACCTAGTCGTAACGCTCAGTTCGTGGTCAAACTAGTCATGCCTATGCATTCAGACTACTCTATGGTCAAACGTTCCCTGATCGGACCATCACTTCGACCAGTAGTTTCTCATGGTCGAACTAGTGCTATTAGATCAGGTGCTCGACTAGTTTGCTCTCGTGGTCAGACCAGACCCATGCAACGTAGTTGGATAGGCTGTTTTCAACCAGCTCTTTCAACATGGTCGGATCGGCATTGGGGATCACATGTGGTCATGAAGCAGTTAGACCACCCCAGCGACAAACGTCCTGTGGTCGGACGCTTCAGGGTCGAATATTCCATTGTTGAATTAGAGTTTCGACCAGACTTTACTGCACGATTAGATCGGTCGACAATCAGATTAGCTTTGCTGAGGAGGTCATACCGCCGAGTGGTCAAGCTTGTGTCTCATTATCTGTTGGGTCAAAATTTAACAGAGGCAAAATCTTTTCTTAAATCTTTATCATTGCCTGCTGTTGCTCTTGTTTGTCGAGTGTCACAGTACTGGATTCCTAAAGCTTATTTGACTAACTCCAGTACTGTGAGACCGACACCTTCTGTGATCTAAGACCAGATAATGTGGGATGGAGAACATGCACTTGATTGGATTCCAGTTTTTTGCTTGGTTGGAACAGTTGATGGTTCTTCATCTTCTTTGATGGCTCCCGAGAGATTTCATCTTCTGGTTAGACCATGTGGAAAAGGTAATGCTACACCCCAAGTGGTTTTTTAAATGTGGTCTTTGAGTTATTTCTCAGATTGATCTTTTTGTCTCAACTACTTGTTTCTTCTCTTTGGCCCTTTTGCTGAGGGAGACAGGATTATTCTGAGGGGGAGCTTGTTGTTTTGGAAGAGGTGTCTGGAGCTTTGTTTATTATACATGTCATATAATTCATTGAGATCAAGCCATTGAAATCAAATGAGTAGTGGAGCTCTCTATATCTTATTCACACATATGTTGTGTAGTTTTGGTCATAACTGATTATAATTAAAATTGCTACATTTGAACTAAAACATGACATGGCAAAAGATTTTAACTAGACCGATTTTTGATAGTACTTTGCCATGCTCATCTAAAAGGATTACCTTAATTTTGAATCTTATTTTAAATCTTGGCTATGAGGCTCTCATGGTTCATATTGCAATCTTTTATATTCACTCCGATTGGCATGTTATAAAAAATTGACATTCTCCAAGCTATATCATACAAATAGTGTCAAATGAGAATTGAAAAGGAGAAGATTGAAAAGATGTATGCATCAAGTATGCCATTGTCAAATGACAAAAGGCACAAGAGTGCACAAATAAAAAGAAGTATGCTTCAAGCATGCCACTATTTAAAAGAAGTTTGCTTTAAACTTGTATCATGAAAAAGAAGTATGCTACAAGCATGCTATATGCTTAAGGATCGTGTGTGGAGCAATAGGTTGTTATATGAGACTGTTAGCCCATCTAGATTTAATGTTTGCTTCAATTTTAGGCTTCAACTTTACATTGTGGTATCTCATTGTGCTCTTTATAATTGGTCTAGTCATTGATGAGATGCCTATTATTATCTAAATTGCTTAATTGTACTAAAAGATTAGTTTTGATCTTGCTATATGATAATGATTTTATGTGATCTAGATAGCTCTACTCATACTGTTGTCTTGGTCAAAAAATTTTAATCAATGCCAAATGACTTGTATAGTCTTCAAAGCTTCTTGATCTCTATTCGCTCAGCTTATTTTGGAATTATTGTCGCTTTTGAGCCCTTGATGATTTCATCTTCAAAGGCGGAGATGATTTCATCTTCAAAGGCGAAGAAAAGTAGAAGAAAGGGGGAGATTTGCTCTGGAAGGAAGTTGTTCTCTGGGTTGGTTCTCATTCATTAATTTGGTTGTGTGGTCGGCTGTCCCGGATACTCGTTGCTCCGGATCACAAATTCATTCTCGCAAAGTCCTTCGTTTGAGTGTTTTTCGAGGTGTTATCAATGTATTCATCAGGGGATTGTTAGATCATGTGAATGGTCGTGATTAAAAATGATGATGAATAATTGACATTTGAATTGTTTTGGAATTTGCGTTGGGTTTGAGTTGTTTTTGCTTCTTCAAGTGTTTTGGCCGGCTTCAATGGGCTTCAATGGACTTCACTTCAATGCTTTTTGACCATGGCTGGCTTCAACATAATCCAGTTTCAACCACGGCAAACTTTGTCCATGGCTGATAGTTACGACCACATGTGGTTTTACGATCACGTATGGCTTTACGACCACGTAAGGCTTTACAACCACGTATGGCTTTACAACCATGCATGGCTTTATAACCATGGCTTGTTTACGATCACGCACGGCTTTACGATTATGGCTGTTTGACTACGACTACGTTCGGTTTTGACTTTGACCACAACAACACGACTTTGACCATGCTCGACTACGACCATGGCAGATCACCCACTGAAGGTAATCATAGTTATGGTACTTTACATGGTCGTAGCTTCAGTGTTTTCTACTAGTAATGGGCTTTACTAGTCGTACACGATAATCATAGGATTTTTTGGTCAATAGTTGGTGACTTTGCAGTTGATGGTAGTAGATTTTGCTGATTGCTCTTATAGTCATCTCTTCAAGCAGTCTGTTGTCGTTGTCTTCGGTAGTCGAAGGCTTTACGATCACGATTTGTACTCGTAGACTTTGTTGTCAAAATGAGTGCTTCACTCTTTAAGATCTTTGAGTACTTTGAGTACTCATGTTAGGCCAGCGAGGTGTTTGGCTATTGCTTGATGGAACGGTATCGGTACTCGGTAGTCAGAGCGACAATGTACTCGATGGTCGGTGAGCGATAGTCGTGAGCATTGTGTTCAGTTGTCGTAGGCTACTATGATCGGTGGAGTCTATGGTCGAAAGCGATGGGATTCTCGTGCTCGATGGAGTCTGTGGTCGGTTACAAGTACATGGTGTGCTTGGTGGTCATGTTGAGTGGTCGTAAGAGTGAGTTTCTGGAAGCGATGGTTTTTGGTAGTCATAATCGATAGTCTAAGATTGTCTTCTTGATTGTGTTGAGATGATTGGTCATGTACAACTAGGTTGATTGGTCGTGGATGGTTTTGCTCTTGTTCTGGATGGACATGGGTGTTATGGGTTGTTGTGCCGATGACGGCCAAGCTGGGAAGAGCTTGTGCTGAGAAAAATATTTCTTTGGTCTTTGCATGTGTAAGAGAGCGTGGAGACAATCACGGTCAGTGACATGGAGGATCGGGACTAGGATAGGGTGATTTGAGGTTCGGACGGTTGAGGATGTCACGTGAGATAGCAATCCCATGTAGTAGCGCGTAGGAAGTAGTCCAATGACATACTCTCAGTGGTGAGTAGTAAGATGTATGATGGTAGTTATTTTCCTTTGAGTTTAAATCTACCTACGATGTCATCATAATCTATCAATTTCTTCAAACCTGTCATTGTTAGTAGAAAACAAAGAAACAAATCACAAGTATATCAAGTCCCCTATCAACTACTAAGTTCTAGAGGTTAAAGATACCACACGCTCAAGCTTTTACAAATTCTTATGAAGGTAAACGGTGGTGCAACCGTTGGCTGTTTCATGATAAGCATGACGAAGTGATGAGCCAAGCGATTGCAAGGGTGCAGTTCCTGTTCGATTAGTGGAGCTTGGACATGTTTCAATATAATAGAAAGGATTAGCAACAATCAATTTAGAAATTGCAAAGTTGAAAATTTGTTCAAAGTGCTAGTTAACGTTGCTGATCCTAACCTAGCAACAGCTAGCTAACCAAGGCCTATGAAAAGCACAAAATGATTGCAAACACAATGATCAATGTAACTTAATGTAAGCAAAGGAAATCCTCACACCAACTGCTAGGAGAGATGCTAGCCAACTACTCAAACTTCTATCTAGGGCACACAAGATTGTTCACACAATGTAGAGCACACTAAATAATATAACGTGCAATGAAAACAGTCATATAGTTTAAGCGGTAAATAATAGCTAGTCTCAAAAGATGAAATAGTGAAGTTTTATATGGCTTATATATGCCCATTTGAAAGGTTTCAATGATATCTACAACTTTGCAGTTGAGGCGAACCCCAAAATCCGGAGGGAAGACCAAAAGAATTGGCAAAAATAGAAACTAAAAAATTATGATGCACATTTGGGGCTGAAGATGACCAATTTTGGGAGTCTTAGAAGGTGACAAGTGCAAGCTGGTTGGTTGTTTTTGGATCAGTCTTCTCGTTAGCTTTCCAACGAGTACAAAAAGGTCAAAAACAGACACCGTATGCTAAAGTTATGCCCGTTTTACTGAAAATGTCTCAGAATCAGAATCCTACTCGGACTCAAAACTAACTCAGGTTCAAATTTGAAACTGCTATATCTTTCCATGGGCCAAACTTGCTAAATGTTTTTATGGAAGCTTCTGGCTATATGTAGAAGGTCTCCACCAATTTTCACTAGCTTTGGCAAAAGTTTGGCATGCTTTTCAATTTTCGGGAAGGTGGACAATTTCTTTTTTTGTCCTTCTCTCTCTCTCTCTCTATCCTTCTTTGGAAAATCCACATGATGGAGCTGAATTTGGAAACCAAATTCTTGCTCTTCCCATGACAATCCAAAAATAAACAGCTCTAAGATCTTGAAGTATACCACGGTAGGGATGATCAAGCAGCAGCAGGAGTTTTGGTTGCCATGGCATGATGTGGCAGTGGCAGCGGAAGGGCGCGCTAGTGGTTGCCACGACAGCGATGGCAGGCATTTTCGGTTGCCATGGCAGCGATGTGGCGGTGGCAGCGAGTGTAGGAGCTGAAAATGGGTGCTGCGGCAGCAATGGCAGGCGTTTTCAGTTGTCATGATAGTGATGTGGCAGCATCAGTGGCAGGAGCTGTGGTTGCTGTGGTAGCGGCGACAGGCATCTTCGGTTGCCGTGTCAGCGATGTGGTGGCATCGGTGGCAGGGGCTGAAGATGGGTGCCGCAGCAGTAATGGCATGTCATTTTTTGGTGCCACGGCAGCAATGGCAGGCCATTTTATGTGCTGCAGTAGCGAGAGGATCAAGGAAGATTGAAGACCTATTGCGGCAGGAAGACAAAACACAATAGATGCAGCTAGACCAAGACCAACTAGACACTAACTAGACTAGAAATCAGCAATTAGACACAACGATGCAATCAAGAATTCAACAATGCACTTAAAAGAAAAATTGTGGGGCACAGATTGGTTTCGACAGGCTGATCTAACCCTAAATTTTTTGTTTGATTTTCATGGCTTTTGTTGACTGTAGGTAAAAGGACTCTCACCGATCAACGGAGGCTCTGATACCACTTGATGAGGCGATAGGTGTCCCGATCATTCGATGAGAAGGATAATTCCGATTGGACGATGATTAACTCTCACGATCTAGGCTATGAACGCAGCACATATGAACCAAGCAATTGTTGAACTAATTACCAAGTCGTTATTGACCTTGTCAAGAATGACGGTTGACCTGACCACGAAGGTCTATTTCTTCATGCAATCGAAAAACAAGAACAAGATAATAAACAAGATAACAACTAAGATTCCTTCATTGCAAATAGGATTGAAATACTCAATATGGTGGGATTCAGAAGTGGTATTCAGGATTAGTCTAGTCGACACAAGCCAATACACAAAGTTGCAATGTAGATAACTTTTAACTAAATGAAATCCAACCCTGAAGTGTAGCACACATGAGACTATGTGAGGATGATGGCCAAAGAGTGGTAGCCAGGGGGTGGGTGCATGCCCTAGGGTTACAAGGCCCATGGGCCCAAGTGCAGGTGGCACAACACTCACCCGTTTCGGAATCAGAGGCAGCAGTGAACTGTTTTGTAAGTTGCGGTGTGCTCAGAAGGAATTTTGAGATAGGGTCATATCTGTTGGAAAGAGGACAGGATAAGTTTTCAATCAAGTACTCGTGGAGCCCAAATGGACTCTGTATGTGAAAGATATGCATGTTTGAAGTTGGTATTGTCTTTGGAGGCCAAATTGGATTCCAAAACGGGTCCAACTCGAACTCTTGCTCGTCTTGACCCAAGAGTGACGTGGTGTTGTACATGTATATATTTTCATCATTAGGCAACATCATATAGTTCATATAATATAAAGGCACTCCTAAAAACGGGCTCACCTGATAATATAAGTGATGCATAGGAGCTCTTGTAATTGGAACAATAAGCATAGCAAGTATGGTTGTATCCATAGGGGTCACGTTCTCATCATCCTCCATTTCTTGAAAACAAAGCCGTTCTCAGTAATTTAAGGTTAGTACTTGCTTCTAATTATATGCATTATAATCAAGAGCGATGATGCCAGGTTTAGATCTAGATTTAGTCTAACTTGGTAGTTTGCTCTAATTTAAGAATGGGTCTCCCTGCTCCTAGTCTACTTCAATATATTCTTGCTTGATATATATATATATATATATATATATATATATATATATATATATATATATATATATATATACACACACACACACACACACATATATATATATATATACATATACATACATACATACATATTGCTTCATGAATTGTACGTAGCTAGCTACTTTAGATGGACAATTTAAGGTGAATAATAATGATGTGTAAGTGTAATGGCTAGCTAGCTATGGGAGCATTAATCTAATTTAACCCTAATTATTTATTATATGTGTAGCGTAGATGGACCGAACATGGATGTACATTGAGAACCATTTCAGTGAAGAGTAATTGATGGCGTGTCTACTTTTAGAAGAGCTACCGAGCAGGATATGTTGAAGAAGAAGATGAAATTTATATACTGTCAATGCATTGATTGTGATAATATGAAGATGTTTATCAACTCAGCGCAGATCGAAGCACACTTGATTCAAAAAGGTTTCAACAGGGGATATACATGTTAGACTAGTCACGGTGAAGGACAGATTATACAGAAAGATAGTAATATCATTGAGGGAGACAATGATATGCCGAATGTAGACTATGCTTTCGATGAGAATAGGTCGCATGATGACAATCTGGATCAGATGCTATATGATGCAGAAGAAAACTATAGTGAGAGAGAGTTTGGTAACTTAGAAGGCATGATGGAGGACTCAAAAAAACCTTTATTCTTGGGCTGCAAGCCAGAATATACAAGGTTGTCATCTGTACATGAACTACTGAAATTAAAGGCAGGCAATGGTTGGTCTGACAAGAGTTTCATGACGTTGTTAGGTCTCGTAGCGGAAATCCTTCCTGAGAAAAATGTGTTACCCAAAACCACCAAGCCAAGAATGTTCTTTGTCCATTGGGAGTGGAAAAAATACATGCATATCCGAACGATTGTATCCTCTACCTGAAGAGTATGCAAACATGCATGTATGTACGGTGTGCAAAGCATCTCGATACAAGCATAAGAATCACTTTGATAATGGCGAGGGTACTGAGGTGAAGCAAGGACCTCCTGCTAGGGTGTTGTGGTATTTGTCCGTAATTCTCCATTTAAAGCATTTATTTGTGAACCGAAAGGGGGCAACATTGCTGTGTTAGCACTCAAAGGAGTGTAAGAAAGATGGAAAGCTAAGACACCCTATTAATTCTTCCTAGTAGAGAAACTTTGATAGGAGCTTCGAAGACTTCAATGCAGAACTGCGGAATATAAAGTTTGGATTGAGTACAGATAGAATGAATATTTACGGTAATATGAGCAGCCGACATAGCATCTGGCCCATGAATCTATGTATGTACAACCTTCCTCCTTGGCTGTGTATGAAGCAGAACTATATTTTGATGTCACTACTTATCCAAGGGCCGAAGCAACTTGAGAACGGTATTAATGTGTACCTAGCACCATTATTGAAAGATCTTGTGACACTGTGGAATGAAAAGGTAAAGGTATGGGATGCAGACAAACAAGAGAATTTTACATTGCGCGCCATGTTGTTCTGCATCATCAATGATTTTCTTGCTCTTGGTAACCTGTTGGGGTTGAGTACAAAAAGAATCAAAACCTGTCCGCGCTACTTAGATGATACCGAGAGTGTGTGGTTAAACAACTTACATAAAACTGTGTACATGCACCACCGTAAGTTTCTTCCCAAGTATCACCTATACCGCAAGATGAAGAAATAATTTAATGGCAAAAACGAGGGTGACTCAGCTCCATGGCCTTTTAGTGGGAAAGAGGTCTATGATATGGTTAATGATATCGATCTTATGCTTGGAAAGGGATGTAAATTGAGGATTCATCAGAAGAGCATCTGGAAGAAAAGATCAATTTTTTGGGATTTACCTTATTGGGAACACTTGGAAGTTCACCACTGTATCAATGTCATGCACGTGGAGAAGAATGTACGTGATAGCTTGATTAGTCTCTTATTGAACATTCATAAGAAAACAAAGGATGATGTCAACACATGACGTGACTTGGTTGATATGACCATATGGACCAAGTTAGCACCGAAAGAGACTGATAAATGCCAAACGTACCTTTCCTTAGCTTGCTACACGCTGTCCAAGGCCAAGATAAATGAACTATGCCAGAGCTTGCATGGCATGAAAGTTTCGTCCAGTTACTCCGCCAGCATGAAGAAATTTGTTTATATGGAAGATTTAAAATTAATTGGTATGAAGTCTCATGATTGTCAAGTGTTGATGACACAAATGCTTTCTATTGCAATTAGATGTATTTTACCGAACAAGGTCTGAGTGGCAATCATGTGGCTGTATTATTTCTTTTAACTCAATTGATCAGAAGGTCACCGATCTTGATAGACTAGAGGCTCTATAGGTTGAGGTGGTGACGACTCTATGTCATCTTGATATGTATTCCCTCTGTCATCTGTCAATATCATGACCCATCTCATTGTTCATCTTATGAAAGAGATAAACATATGTGGCCATGTGTACCTACATGTAACCATTTGAGAGATACATGGGAATTCTCAAATCTTATGTACGGAATCGACCTCAACAGAAGAGCAGCATCACCACAGGTTATGCAACCAAAGATGTCATTGAGTTCTACATCGACTACATGGCTCAGGTGGGGTCGATAGGTACATCTCTATCTTGTTATGAGGGGAGGTTGGAGGGTATCAGGACCATCGGAAGGAATATAATCACTCCTAATCTAGATACATACATTTAACCCCATTTCACTGTCTTGCAACACATGATCGAAGTGTCCTCGTACATCGACGAGCACAGAGACATGGTATGCTAATACAACCTAGGCCGATCGGAGGTTTGGATCATGAGAGAGCACAACCGTTGGTTCAACGAATAGTTAAAGGTGCAATTCACTATAAGGTCATCAAGTGATGATATGCTACAATAGTTGGCAAAATGGCCTAAATTTACAATTGTGATATGGCAAATATACGACATAAACAGGTACACATTTTGATACAATAGCTGAGGATAGGAAAGTATAGTCCAGAATAGCGGGTGTCTACATAGATGCTTTTTAGGAGCAGTTCAATACCGCTAGGCCAAACATAATGAAACGTGGGTTGAGCTCCTACTATGGGTTCGTAGAGGAGATTTGGGAGCTCGACTACGTACTTTTCAAGATCCCCTATTTTGGTGCCTTGGGTCTAGCTTTCACAGGGTGTGAAGGTCGATAAGTATGGCATCACTACTGTGGAACTCGAATGTATCAGATACAAAGATGAACCATTCATACTCTCTAAGCAAGTTGTTCAAGTGTTTTATGTAATGGACCCAGCAAATAAGAACCACAACGTAGTTCTTCATGGTAAAAGAAAGATTGTTGGAGTTGAGAATGTCATGGATGAGGAAGAGTACAATCAATTTGATAAGTTGCCTCCATTCAGAGATGTTATCAGGGCCGAGGAAGAACCCAGTGAGGAAACTAGCTATATGTGTGTCGATCATTGTGAAGGGCTATTCTTTAAAGGACATAGCCAAGTGGAATTTTGAGTTGGCTATATAAAAAAACTATCATAAATGATTTTTTGTATTACTAGTTTGTCATACGCACACATCATGGATAGTTTTTGTTTTAGCCGTCTATGATGTGTAATGATACATACACATCATAGATGGTTTTTTGTACTAGCTGTTTGTGATACATGCATATCACAAATAGTTATTTTAAAAAACTATCTGTATTGTGACTTATCACAAATGGTAATTGTTAAGAACCATCTATGATAATATTCTCCTAAATATATCGAGGCGAAAACCTAACTCACTACTGTGTTGAATACTTAGGTTTTCCAATACACCCACGCGCCTTCTTAGCTCCCCCCTTCTCCACCTCTGGCTCCGTCGACCCCGTCCCCACCCGAGCATCCCTAACCTCGATGCCATCGACCCTCGTTCTCCATGCCGCTAGCAAGATCTCTGGATTTCTACAAGGATTCTTCACATCTCACTGATTTGAATATGAACTGCTGATAAAAGAAAGGTATATACAACTCTCTCTCTACAAAATCTTGAGATCACATGATCTATTTCTTGATCTTATGTTTCTTGTCATATCTCCAGCTTGCATTAAATCATATATCATATATAGAACTAGTTACATGTGTCCTATGAAACACTATATAGAACTCTATCTACTATATGGCATGAGAGAGATGTTCTATTTGATTCATATGCAGATCTAACAAGATAATTGTTTATTGCGAAAGCAACAAGTTAATAGCCAGCTAGCATTCCTGGACTGATCCAAACAAATTGTATGTAGTAAACATATAAATAGACCTCATTCCTTTTGTTAGACCATGTGTCTAGGTTTAGGATATTTTGGTGATGAATAATTAACAATGGTTAATTTGTTATGATGAATAATTGGTGAATTTGTTTAGCGATGTTATGCGAGGTGCGTGGTGCATGCGTGAACTGATGTTGGTCAAGTTGGGATGAACTTGTGCCGGAAAAATATTCTTTGGTCTTTGCATGTGCAGGTTGAGCATGAAGGCGATCGTGGTCGGTGACGAGGTGGACCGGAACTAAGATGGGGAGATCCGAGGTTCAGACGGTCAAGGAGGTCACGAGATGATCGGGCTCATGCTTGGGGCGCATGGAGATCAAAGGTGGATGATACGTGGAGAAGCTACGGGAGGTGCGGTCCTGGAGGCTTCGACACGTGATGCGTTAGTAAAGTTGTGAGTGTGAAAAACCCGTGTTAGGAAGGGTTTCAGATCTCTTGAAAATTAGTGGGCCAAAAGTCTAGTTGAGGTAAAAAGGCCCAAGCCTAGTTGGAGTTGGATTAGGATTTTAAGGGCTAGTTGGAGTTGGATTAGGATTTTAAGGCCTAGTTGGAGATGGATTAGGATTTTAAGTAGAGTTTGAAGAGGTGTTTTAGGGGCTATATATACATATATATATATATATATATATATATATATATATATATATATATATATATATATATATATATATATATATATATATGTATATATAGCCCCTAAAACATGAAGGCGATCACCGGTTGTGAGGAATTAGGAAAAAAAGAGTATGCGTTTTGGGACAGCACGGTACGCATGAGAAAAAAGGCGTGCGGCGGCGCTGTATTGGAGTGAACAAAACAAGGGGTTATGGCGGCTGCATGCTTGTGCACGAGATGATCTGATGGATGAAAATTTCTCATGTTTTCGAATAAAATTTGTGAGTTTTTTAATTCGTATATATTATCTTTTTTCTTGGTTTTCTAATTCCTATAAATTCTCCATGCATTGATCTATGTCTAGGTATTTTTGTTGCTTACATACATGAATTAGTTTTAATTAAAAAATTGATTAGAAGATTGAACAAAAAATGTGCACGTTACAACTCGTTATCTAGTCGCTACAGTGTTGCTACAGTATCGCTACAGTACTTTGCTACATTGCAGTAAACTACCGTAATTTGCTACAGTAAACTACAGTAATTGCTACAGTAAAAGCAGGAAACAATTCTATTTTTTATTTCTGGTTTTTGCAGGTTAAACAATTAAAAAGGCAGAAAATTTAAAAAAAAAGTTTCCGCTGTGCGCTGCAATCATTCACCCCCCTCTGATTGTTATCAACGATCATACACCTTTTTAGATATCTCATTTAGAGATCTCCTTTATGTTCATCTTTTCCCTATCTCGATTTCTTTTTTAGAAAGTTAATCCAACTTCAAACTTAGCAGATGGTACAATCTTTATTTTCATACTAATTTCCCACATACATGTATTGAAATATGTGTATGATGTATACATGCGGTTGTGAAATGGAGTTGTCTGCTGCAAAGATGCTTTTTTAAGGGATATAAATTGATATGGAGAACGTTGTTATGATATACGTACATTGATTATGTTCATTGATATTTGACATTGTGTTTAGAATTGAACCTATTCATTCCTATTAAGGATTTTGAAATACTTTCTCCTTTTAAGAAAAGTATACATGTTTCTTGACATTGTGTTTAGAATTGAACTTATTCATTCTCGTTAATTAAGGTACTTGAAATATTCTCTCCTTCATTCATGTTTCTTTTGTGTTACAAAGTTTACTGTCGGGAGGGCATCTATTGATTTCTTTCTATGTTGAGTTTCATTACATTCCTAGTTTTAGACAAGAAAATCTTCTTTCATCTTTTGCTGAAAAGTTTCCATCGATAGCAAGTAAGTGAGATGGTGTCCGCACAATCTTCGTCGCCGTCATCAATGTCGTTGAATGCGTTTCATGCTTTGATAAAAGGGGTACCTAAGCAAGATTCCAGAGGAATATCGAAAAGGCTTGAGGGCTAAATGACCATCATGGAGGTCACTCTCGTTGGGGACCACCTACGGGGTAGTTGTGAGGGAACATGTCCCCATCAATATACTAAGCTGGAGGTCTCTGACAAGAGAAGAGAAAGCACAGTTGTGGGATGAAACTTCAAGGTCATTCAAGATCCCAGTAGAAGTCTAGGGACTCATGTGATGGTAGGCGTTCCTCACGATGGGAAAATCATGGAAGACCTTCAAGAGCACGCTTGTCACAGAGTACGTGAACAAGGATCAGATGCCCTTCACGAAGTATCCTTTTGTGTCACTGAATACATGGGACACCTTTGTGCAGATGAAGATGATGCTTGAATTTTAGGAGCAAAGTACAGCACACAAGGCTATTTAGATACAAAACACTCACCCCCATATACTTGGCCCTGCTGGATACGCGGGTAAAATCCTGCAATAGAGGAGGGAGGAAGAGGAGGTAATCTGGTCGAAGGCCTCCCCGCCATTTGCGAGGATCACTAATGAGCACGCTCGAAACTAGTTAAGAGTGAGGTCATTAACCACATCTTCAGGCACCATCTCTTTCGTAAACCCGACAGACAAGGAAGTGTCCCGACGTCTGGTATCATATGTCGAACTACCTAGTTGTTAACAAGTCCATAACTTTATGTGGTCTAAAATAACATGATGGCCTCTTGCAACAAACATTGTCTACTGAATCTTTTCAAGGCTCCTTTGAAGCAGTTAGGGAGAAATATACTATCCATGGCATTAGAAAACAAGGAGAACCCAGGTCACACACGAGGCATTGGGGTTTACATACCTTAGACATAGGGATTCTCACACAATGCCGAGGAGTATAGGAGAAGGAAGAGATTCAAGGGCAAGCGCGAGGAACAGTTGAAAGAGGAGATTCATGTAGAATTTGAGTAGAGATAGCATCATTGTGGAAAAAAAACTAAATCAATTCCTCAACCAATTGCAAGCCGCCCTTGTTATTTTGGGAGCTAGTCCCCCGTCAACATCGGTGTAGTTGTGCATCCACGTCACTTTTAGAACATAGTGATGTCCAATTACCTATCAACGACATCTAGGTAATGTACATCTCTAGAATGCTACACAGATAGAACAATTGGATGTCATAGCTAATCATGTATTGTTACGTAGGAGCTCACCCTGTGCATCCTCAGAGTCTGGCTTGTTGGCTCCATTCCCATTGAGGCTAAGCAGGGGATGGTGTATCCATGCCCACCAGGGACACTAGTGCATAGTGCCTAGCTAGGGATTAGTTTCATGAAGGTTTAGATGGACATGGTACATGACGTTTTTAGGGCCGTCCCATTGGAGAAACCCCTAAACGAAGAGATCATAACAATAGAGGATGTCATCCATATGTTCATCCAGTGGCCCAAAAGGGACATCGCCCTGAATCCTTCTGTGTTGACATCTACCCAGCACGAATAGCTAGCCTCTACATACAACCATATATAGCATGCAGCCTCTCCGACCATCCCTTCGATGTCACCACGTGCACCTCATTTGTGTCAACAGGATGCCATATCGGCTTCCATGAAGACCACAGTGAGCATAGATCAACAGCGCGCCTGTAATACCCCAAAAGCGATTCGAGAGTTAATCGATTAATTGGAGAGAAGGACCATATAGAAAATAATTAAACAAGAATTTTTAGAGGGGTTTTCTGAAAAATCCTGGCAACCTGGGCCTGGGCCTCGGCCCAAGTGGAGGCCACCCGGGGGGAGGTGCCTTCCCCCAACCCTAGCCGCCACCCCCTTTGCCCCCTCCTCTCTCCCCCTTGGCCGCACCCCTCTCTGCCCCTGCACCTCCACCATGTCCAGCACACCTCTTCCCCCATTGTTGTCCCTTGGTGCTAGGAGAAAGCGAGAAGGAAGGAAGAAGAAGGGAGGGAAGGAGAAGAAAGGAAGGAGGAAGAAGAAGGGAAAGAAGATGGGTGATTCCAAAGGGATCCTCTAGGTAACTCTCCCTCATCTCAAATCCTTCTGTTTTTAGAGTAATTAGGGTTCTTGGCACGGGATTAGAAGGGGATTAGCAGATTGATTACCCGATTAGAGATTTCCTGCTGTCTGCCTGTAGATCAATCCACGCAGCGCGACTGTTTGTGCAGTTTAGACATACGAAAAGATTTTTTCTGCGGGTATAACCAAACAGAAAATTGTAGAGGACGACGAGATCTATTTTATGAAATTTTTCCAGAATTTTAGGCCGCGGGATTTGGGCGTAGCAGAGTCAGGAATATCGCTGTTTGTCAGGGGTGCAGATTGGGGCAGATTGCTGTTCAAGTGTGATTTAGGGGTAGTAGATGATTTTTATGTTTTTGGTCGTAATTGAGAAAAATGTAGGGAATTCAGTAATCTAACTACCATAAAAGTAATAATAATTTTTAGAGCCTTACACTGTGGTTGGGACGCGTTAGAATCTGGCTGCCCAGATTGCAAGAACAGAGAACGTCCTCTGTTTTGCGCATTAAGTTACACCTTACTAGGATCAAAATAAAAATATGTGATCTACATAAAAAGTGAAGGTGTTTAAGTGAGGAATCCATAAATATATCATTTGCTGTGTTGGCTTAATATTGTTAAAGATACAAAAATATTAAGTAGCGCTGCTGCAGCGGACAGAGTGTAGAACCGTTAAGCGGAGAGGGAGTTGCGGGTTTTGGGCATAGAGGCGTTTACTTCTCAGTTGTGAATACTATATTATGGTTTTGTGCTGAGTGGTTCCCTGTGAATAGGTGGCTTCGCTCCTTCGGTAAAGGCAAGTACAATGATGGTTTAAAATTGATAGTGTGGATTGTTGATGGTTGATGGACTGTTGATGTTTGATCTATTTTATGAGTATATGTGTTCATGGTTGTGGTAAGGATGTACTGGTGCTATTTATGGTTGATTGCAATTTAAAGTGCTCATGAGTATTTCTGGTGCATAGATATTGTGGATGTAAGTTTTATTTATTGAGACATTCACGCATATGCATCATGCTGATTTATTGAAGTCTTGGTCACAAGATGACCAAGCGCCGAGGTCCCCGTCATATTGATGACATGACGGGCTAAAGGTCCCCATACTTGTGGAGTATGGGCAATTGGTCCCTGTACCAGATGGTACAGGCATGGGTGTGCATCGACGGATGCACACTTTGCAATACCGGTAAAATGCAAAAGAGAAAGAGATAAAGAGATTTTTGACCATCTTGCATAGCATGGCTTATTTATATGGTTGATGGATGAATTTGTGAAGTGATGTTCATGAATGTTCTTGTTACTATTATTTCTATGGTTGATGGATGAATTTGTGAAGTGAAGTGATGTTCATGGATGTTCTTGTTACTATCTATTATATTTGCTGAGTCGTTGGACTCACTCTTGCTGTTGTTGTGTTTTTTAGGTACCTTTATGAGATCGGCATGCATGGGGAAAAGGAAAGATTAGAATTATTGCACTTTGCACGATCTACCCACAATGGAAGAAAGGGAGAAAATTAAATACTATTTGCATGAATTACTTAAGTAGTAGATGATTATTGATTGTCGGATTTAAATTGTAATAAAGGATTAGAATTCTTTTATGATGCTTTTGTTCTTTTATCTAAATTTTATAACTATGAGTGTTCTAGTAATCTAAGCCAATATTGATTAGAATTGATTATATTACTTGAGGTTATTCATCCCTTTTTTTAATTATGCTTGTTGAAACCTCTGATTTAGACAGTAAACAAAGGAGGTTCTGCCGAAGTTTTGTGTAGCATATTTAGATTATCATTGTCTTACTACTAGTTTGGTAGCATTCCAGGTCATTGCCTGACTGGGGTGTTACAGCGCCCATTTATCTCCTATGAAGAACAAATAGCAGCATCTCAGTAAGACCAAATCAAAGAAAATCAAGGCACCTCAAGAGCACTGAACATTCTCGCTAGGAAAGTCATTAATCCTGGATATGCTCGTAGTTAGCCTTGGAATGGGTGTCGCTTTTTTGCATGTGTGGTACATGGGAAAGACCAACCAAATGAGGACACAACGTCCTAAGGGTTGCACCGTCAGTACATGGTAGGGCATTTTCTCCATGAGTTGGCTACTTCATAGTGGGCTTCGATGACTTATTCGATCACTTCAACCTCAATGCCTCACTTTTAAGATACTGGACACTGTAAGTTTGTATAATTATGGTGTCGGGCCCCCGGATTACCAAACCCGGACCCTCTGTGTATTACTGCACTAGTCCCAGATCAAAGCTAGTGCACACAGTGAAACAGAATGGAAAACATCACCATCAACGTTTTATTACCATATTTAAGGGTACAGACCGAAAGGTCTCATTATTACATTAGAGGTTTAAGACCTCGCAAACTTGAAACATAGCGGAAGCAAAAGATAACTTGATGACGACCCATCAATACGCCACAGGCAATTCACTGGGGAAGCGCGACCTATTCCTCCGGGAAGAATCCATCACAACCGCAAGCGAAGCAGTAGTCGTAATCACCTTCTTGAGCTTCAACTTCCTCTGAGATTTGTTTTTGAGTGCAGCATGTGAGTACATAAAGTACTCCGCAAGTCTTGGGGAAAATGCAATATATGCAAGGCTTGACAAAAGGAAGGCTATATGGTTCTTTTGCACAAAGCAATGTTTTAATTTCAATTGCTACTAATTATTTTCGAAGGCATCAATTTAACAAAGTAAATGTTTTAACAGAACTAACATTAATTATTTAGTGAAGGTTCCATCTACCAACACTAGTTAATTAACTCTGACTGATCAAGTTTAATACTGCGGGTTACAACCACCCTCTCTGGCTCCAACTACCAAGACACCCTTCCAAGAGTTCCCTCCACTCTCGGAATACAAAATTTTGATTTTAAAACCAAACCAGAAATCTACCATGTGAATGCATTCCTTGCCCGCCCTTGACCATGGGTACGGCTATTCGAATAGTTTTACACTCTGCAGAGGTTGTACAACTTTACCCACAAGAGATAAATTATCCTAAAAGTCAACACGCTTCCTTTGGCATGAGACCCAGATGAAATATCACAAAGCCTTTACCTTACTCTAATCTAGCTAGATACCACCCGCTGAGGTTTCACCGCAAGTAGGCTAACTGCCCGAACCGATGCCCCCTCTTGCGCCATATGAGTACAGTAAATCCCTGTCCCTCACTGTGAATAACCAGTCCATCCCTGGCACCCACTTTCCACTGGTGGCACCTAAACTAGACTATCATAAGTTAGTCAGCTAGGTCGTACCCATATAGACTTGTGGTTGTACGGTAGTGCTCAGTCTGGACAAACACAAGCGTCGGTCCTTAATTGACTAGGGTGGAACATTCACTTTACAAGATCTCGTGCTTACTGCACCAACCCAAATCAACCACCCACCCTAATCTAAATCAACTTTCACATTTTTATTTTATTTTAAAGAATAGTGGCAACTCCAATTACCACTAACTTTATAAACACAAGGGTATTACTGTAAATCATAATTTCCCTTTTTCAATATTTCAAAGGTACAATTTAGCATGACTAAGCATTAAGCTACCCATCTACTATTCACAAGTCTTGATAATAATCTCATTATTGAGACAAAGAAAATTCTAGGGTGACAAGGGTACATGGCATTCAATTTCAATGGAGGGCATAGCAAAGTTGGAATAACTAATTCCTAAAGTTTTGAACTATTGGTTTTATGAAATTAGCAATGCACATAATTTAAAATATTTAAAACATTTCAAAAGCATGGGTTCAAGATGATCAAAGGAGACTTGCCTTCTTGCAGATTCTCTGGGTCTTCTTGCTGTTGGGTGGAGAGGTCTCCTTCAACGTTGGATTCTACGCACGAGAGAAAAGCAACAAAACAAATAAATTCAAATAAAAATTCAAATAAACTCCAAAAATTCAAATGGAGGCCATGGTTGGATAGATCATGATTTTAGATGAATTTAGAAATTTGAATGGCTGAATTTGGAGTTAAAATGAGAAAGTTATGCTCATTTGAAAATCTCAGATTGAATAAATCTAAAAATTCCCAAATTCCTGACAGGTGGGGCCCACTGGAATATTTAAATTTTCAATCTTTATTTTTAATTCCGAGAGCCTGACAGGTGGGACCCACTGACAGTAAACCCTCTGGTGGTCGCTGACATGTGGGACCCCTCTGACAGTGACCACATCTGCTTTGGTCACTGACAGGTGGGACCCACTAGGATCTGGACCCACTTGTCAGAGGCTGACACAGACAGATGGGACCCAGGCGGCAGTGGCCCGCACAGACGGCTGCCGCTGACGGGTGGGACCCACTTGTCAGCGCGAGAAATAAATGAAAAACTCAACCCAGCGCGCGGAGCCGAGGGCTCGAACGCGCACCGGGGAGTTGAGGGAGTGCGTTGCTAACCAGATGGGCGGGGGAGGCTTTGCCTACCTATATAGGGCAGCAAATCCTTTTGAGGGGTACCTTCGGGAGGGGTCGGGCAGAGGCGGTCGGAGGCGACGGCGCCGGCGGCGAGGGGAAGCCGGACGTGTTCGGGTGATGCGTAGATTGTAATCCTGGAGTGAAGAGGGTTCTGTTGGAGGGGTCGGCGAGGTCCGTGGATGAACGGGGAAGGCTGGCGGCGAGGAAGGGGCGGAGCTGCCTCAGGTGCTCCGGTGCGACGGTGCTCCGGTGGCGAGGAAGGACGACCGAGGTGCTGGGGAGGTTCGCCGACGCACAAGGAAACTGTAGGTGGCAGCTATGGGCTCCGGGGAGGTCCGAGGCGGCGGGGAAGGCTCGCCGGAGTTGGGCGGGGCCCGGAGTGAGAGAAGCTCGGCTGTGGGCGTCTCAGGGCTCCGGAGGAGAGGTGGAGGGTGCTGGGAGGTGGTGCGGGGAGAGGCGGAGGCCTAGGGTCTATTTATAGAGCTCGGGGAGGGATGAGGCGGCGGAAATTCCTCACCGAAGTCGCTGCCGAGGTTCGGTTTGAATTGGGGATAAGCCGACGGAGGCGATGCGGAGTCCGGATTCTCAGGGGATAAGGGGCTTATCTCCCCGGGAATTCAAATCCACGTTCAATTCGAAGAAAGAGGTCGAGTGCAGGTAGGATTTGATCGCTGGTTTCTTCGGAAGAGAGAGAAAGGAGGGAGAGTCCGGCGTCCGCGCGGGGACGAAGGACCTGACGAGCGGGGCCTGCGGAGCAACAAGGGAGAGGGGAGGTGCGGCCGGGATGGGCCGGGCCGGAGGAGAGTTGAATCCGGTCCGCACACGTGGCGCGCGGGGAGATGGCGAAGGCGGGATGGCGGGGCGACGTGGACGACATCCGTCCGTCCAAGTGTCAGCCGAAGGGAGGGGTTGGATTTTTATTTTGATTTTACAATTTCAGAAAAGGCTAGGAAATTATTTAGGCCTCAGAAAAATATGAAAATACCTCCAAAAATTCCAGAAAAATTCACAGAAGCTTCTGGACATATTTTGGACTAAGAAAAATTATTTCCAACTACTGTTGGTATTTTATTTTCATAGTTTGAATTACCTTTTAATTTTAAAATAGGTTTTAAATTCCAGAAAATCCAATAAGAGCCAAATAAACTCCAACTACTTTAAAATAATTAATTTGAATTTAAATTTTTCCAGAAAGCAAATTTTGGGATGTGACATATGGTCTACATTGATGTAATACCGATAAATACCATAACTCCTTGCATATGCATATACACATGATGCTAGAAGCCAAATGAAGAAAAGAACCAGTTGGTTTTCTCGACCCACACTTGATCTCTAAGCAATATATCAACAAAAATGCATCCTACATCGAGGATTACATAACAACGGGACTGCTTGCTCACAATGACAAGGAGTAGATACTTCTACCCTACAACCAGCAATAAGTGCTTCACTCATTGCTATACCTACTGATTTGTACTTCATATGCAGCACAAACTTAGTTTCAAGGACTATGGCGACATACATGTGTAGGTGGCACTGGATTCTAATTGTAGTGGAACAAGATAATATACCTTAATTCCCCTAATCAAGAACAAGCATGACTGCTTGTACAATAATTAATCAACGAGTAAACTCATTTCATCCATAAAGAACAAGCATGACTTCACACACTTTTGCAATGGCTAATGCAAACTTTTTCAAATCGCATAGGTCTTTCGCCACGTACATTACCAAAGGAGGGAGACACGTGGAAGGGAACACCATACTACGACATGTAACATAATTTCTGGTACCTGCTAGCACATAATAATCCAATATCACACTTCGTAATTAATGTTGCCTCTCAAACAAACCTATGTTGTAATTCTATTTTTGCAATGCCACCAATAACTACAGGGCAACGTATGTGGATTTTATGTTTGTTGCCGTATGCAAGAAATCATGGGTGGTAGGCCCTAGGAGCTAGAGGTTTGTCAATCTCAAAATAATTATTTCCTACTTATCAATTAATATATATATATATACATACATATATATAGTATAAATAACAGAGGCACCATGATTGAGACTTTCCATCCATAATTGATTTAGCATGCTCAATCAACGACTTCCTTTCCAAATTGATGCCTTTTTGAATTAATGAATGTTAATGGGTTTGCCTAATATATTATATACCATTGCACTAGCACGCATCTAAAAGAATCCAAAGGCAGGGAGGTTTGGTGCCCAGACACCATGGTGCCCCCATTTCAATGTCCTACATACATACATACATACATACATACATACATACATACATACATACATACATACATACATACATACATACATACATACATACATACATACATACATACATACATACATACATACATACATACATACATACATACATACATACATACATACATACATACATACATACATACATACATACATACATACATACATACATACATACATACATACATACATACATACATAAGTGCTTACGACTTTACTCTTGCTAGAGATAGGGCATCAACATCTCTTTAAGTACAATCCAATGAATAAACTCTCCAAAATTCAAGGACATCTCACCATCTTCTTAATGATGGAGGTTATTGACCCAAATGGAGAGTTTTACACACCCGAGCCTAAATAAAATTTTTAGTGACAAATAATATTTTCTTATTGTATCTATAAACATGTTGTAAAAACATTATGGCAATTCATCTATAATCAATATACAAATTTGTATATCTATGATATATATGTGTATCTATGATCGATATATGTGTATCTATGATATATCTATGTATTTATATATTTGTTGTATTTGTTATCTGTATATTGTTTTCAGAGGGCATGGCTAGCATTTCCTGAGGCTAGCTAAAAAACAGAAAATTTTCTATATATAGAGTGAACTATCACAGACGATTTTGTATTGTAAACTGTCTATGAATACCTACTATCACAGATGGTATTATGCACCAACCATCTGTGATATATAGCCCATCATAGACAGTTGGTAACTACAACCATCTGTGCTAGCCGATATATCATAGACGATTTTGTATTGTAAACTGTCTATGAATACCTACTATCACAGATGGTATTATGCACCAACCGTCTGTGATATATAGCCCATCATAGACAGTTGGGTTTATCATCACATGTTGATCAATTAATTAATTTTAACTTAATGAGATATTGAATCATGGTGGTCAGCCACAGTTATAACATTTATGTACCATGACATAGGTAGTGTCATTGGTGTTGATTAAACAAAATGGTTTTCGCTTAGGCGAGTGATCTTGCAGTAAAGGGGGAAGTATGGTCAGCACTTTGGGTTGTAGATGCCTCGCCTAAGCATTGTCTAAGGAATTAATTTTATGCACCATTGATCTGAGCCTCATTGTATAACCACATGTCTAGTATGAGATAGACCTGGCTAATTAATTTGTGATGTTTCATTCTTGATTTTGTCACTGAGATGATGTGGATGGTTAATTTATTTTTATGTAATTTTTCACGTGGTGCAAGAGGGCTTTTCTAACTAGGTGATAAGCCTCCTCAACAACGAAACCTTATCGGACAAGATCAGTTTGAGATTGAATATTGTAAAGGTCTTGTCATGAACCTCTATCATACACAAAGGAAGTGTGTTAATCATGTGACAATATGAGGTGACCATGTCCTGTGGATAAAGTTGTGCAACCTCTGCAGACTGTAAAATGATTTGAATAGTCGTGTCCCCAGTTATGGACAATGCTCGATGATTTCACACAAGGGGTAGAATTTCATAAAACTTTGGATGGGTTTAGTTGGGAGGTGAACCGTCAGTTCACTTATGATTTATTCAATTCCTTTGAATTAATTACTTAATAATCAATTTCAAAGTGCATTTTAATCTACTTATTGTATTTACTCTAAATTATTGCTTTCTGCAAAATAACTACTCAGCCATCACTTCGTAAATCTTGCATCATTATGTACTCATGGCTAAATCCATTGTAGCTCAGTTGCTGCAGAAGAACAATGTTAGCCAGAGGTACTTGAAAGAGTATTCTTCAATGACTTCTTGGAATGGGACTTCACTCCCTAGTCAATTGCCTATGGCATGTCAAATAGTAATTATGCCTATCTATATTATTCACTGCTAGTTTTGTTAGGCCGTTTAGGCTATTATTTGTAAGATTGGCCATAAGGTTACAAGTCTGATAATTAATAATATTTTCGTTTTTCTTAGTTAATCATGATCATGGTCAATATTTCACCTATGTTTTCATTATGTGCACTAGCGTGATCTTGAACTAGTGCAGAATACACAAAGAGTCCAACTTTGCTTATTCAGGTCTTGACAGAGATGGTATCGGAGTCATAACGACTGTAGAATGAAGCCCTAGTAAGAAAGGTTGATTTAACAAATCTTCAAAATATATTTCCTAAATTAAACAAACTGAATGGATATCTAGGAAATCTCTATTCTTTCCTCATTCTAAATGTTCTTGCTCTTTGCCTTTCTTGGAATTTGGTTTTTAGTTCTTAAATTAACTTCTTACCCTTATAATGTCATAGATGTCTTGAGTTTCCCATAACCAAAGTGAAGGTTGCTTCAAGCTTTGTAGAGAAGTTTTGGATCAAGTTCTTCATTATGATGATTGGGAGCCAAGTTCTTCATCATAGCTTGAAGTACTACAGTGCTCATAAAGACTTGTCTTTGCATTGAGCTGCACGTAAAGCTGTTCAATGTCTTTGCAAGCTATAAAGAATCAGTTTATCCAAGCTCATCTAGAAGTTTGAAAAGCAATATGCAACATGTCTAGCACCACGGAGCAAGAGGAAGTTATGGAGGGACCAGCATTGCAAGCGCCAGCTCCAATACCTTCACCTACGTCTCCCAGTCTAGAAGAAAGATGGTGCATAACTGGCAATCGTCAGGAGCATTTTCATTGTTTCATTCTAGCCAAAGCAAGGGAACAGTCACTATAAGTTCGCAACTCGTGGATGTTCTACAGTGATTCAGAATGAGTAAAGTGAGCCTTATTTAGAAGAGCAATAGTGGGAGCCATTAGATAAGAATCTTGTATAGTTTTATCATCGTGTAGATCATTTTGCTTTTTATTTGCAGCTGTGTGTGATGTAAGCTGCAGTTTTACCTTTGGTATTATGTTGTAGCCATGTCAAAGTTTTCTTTGTGTTGAATTTAATGCATTTTTGCTAGCCTTTTTTTTGCTAAGTGAGTGCTTTTAGTTTAAGATTGTCTTTAGTTTATCCCCCTTAGACGAGTTTACCTCTTATCTATGCTTTTCCCTCTTTCCTTTGTAACCTTAGTGTTAACTTAGCAGATGGTTGATACTCGGAATTCAGCTGGTCATAGTCAGATGCACCCATATCCCAGTAGTAGCATCACAATCCTTCTTCTTAGAGATTAATCAGCTAAAAAAATTGCCAAGAGGATATTCCCAAGACTATGTTCTCGACTCACTATGGTTTGTATGAGTTCACAGTGGTGTCTTTGGATTGACCGTGCCTTCCTATTTCATGTACTTGATGGATAAGGTGTTCATAGAATATTCAGATAAATTTGTCATTGTTTTCATCAATGACATTTTGATTTACACTAAGGATGAGAAAGAGCACGAGGATCATTTGTGGTTAGTGTTGTAGAAGCTCAGAAATTATAATTTTTATGCTAAGATCAGTAAATATGAGTTTTGGATGGAGGAAATTGCTTTCCTAGGCCACATTATGACAATAGAAGGTGTTGCAGTTAACCCTGAAAAGGTTAAATATGTGCTTAATTGGAAGTCACCTACTTTATTTCCACAAATCAAGAGTTTTCTTGATATGGCAGGATATTACCGTCGCTTCATTGAAGGATTTTCCAGTGTAGCAAGGCCACTCATGCAGTTGTTGAAGAAAGAAAAGAAGTTTTCTTAGGCGTAGTATGTGAGAAGAGTTTCCAGAAACTATAGGAGTGTTTGACCAGTACACGTGTGTTAGTTTTGCCAGATATCAACAAGGATTTTAAGATTTACTGTGATGCTTCACGTAAAGGATTGGGATGTGTATTGATGCAAGATAGAAAAGTAGTGCTTATGCTTCATGTTAGTTGAGATCCCATTAAGAGAATTATCCTGCGCATGACTTGGAGTTAGCTACTGTTGTGCATGCTTTGAAAATTTGATGCCATTATCTAATGAGAAACTGTTGTGAGATCTATACGATCAAAAGAGTTTAAAGTATATCTTCACTCTGACCAATCTTAATTTGAGGCAGAGAAGATGGTTGAAATTGATAAAAGATTATAATGTGGGTATCTATCACTACTACAAAACAAACTATACTAGACGCCTCATCACAGATGGTTCATGGGAAATCGCCTATGTTATTATTATTAGTTTTACAATTGTGACCATGTACCGTTTGTGATACGTAACTATGATAGACAGTTCTTGTTAATAACTGTCTATGATAATTCACAGACGGTTATTATTATAAACCTTTTGTGATAATTGCATATATCATAGATGGTTTTTAATTAGAATCATATGTGATAATTCACAAACGATTATTTATACGAACCGTTTGTGATAATTGCATATATTACAGATGGTTTTTTAATTAGAACCATTTGTGATAGTTGCAGAACCGCCTGTGATAACTATGTATCACATACGGTTTGCAGTTGGGCATGTCTGGTATATGCCACGTTATTAAATACAGTCCCAATAGATCTATCTTCATTGTGCTACATTCAAGGAGGCAGCCAGCTTTGGGGAGTTTGGTGAAAGCATACCGCTTGTAGATCTATTTGTTCTTAGTGATTAGATATTAGTATTTGCTTCTAATTATATGCCTTGTAATAAAGAGAGATAGTAGCTAGGTTTAGATCTATCTTAATTGGTAGTTTGCTCTAATTTAAGACAAAGATGGTCCAGATGGGATACTCGTGGTTAGGTTGGTGTTTGATCGGAGCCTGCACTAACAGTATTATTTTGTTAAAATCTTATTTCTATCTATTGCATCAAATTCAGCTTTTGAATCTACTTACAATATTTACTTCAATTTTGCTTTACGCTCAATTAACCTTACTATACCTTCCTTTATCAATTCTTATGCATGCATTAACTCTGTTAAACATCTTGGTGTAACTTGTGGAGTATTTTATGTGCTCATGTTGCTTAAATTATCTTTTTCCAGAAGACGCCTTCATTAACTTCAGCGAGGATCAGGACGTATAGACTGCGTCTTACTGTCATTTGCCTGTGGATGTATAGGCCGCGTCTTACTGTTGTTTGCCTGTGGGTAGGCTTATTGGGCTTCTCCTGCTTCAGTTTTATCTTTCGCTACTTATATTTAATTTTGGCCTATGGGTCGTGGATGTAAATTTTGGCTCTCAGGCCCATATTCAGTTAAATAAAGTTTGTCATTGTGCTTGATATGTATCCCTATTATTGTCGGGACCCCGGATTTCCGAACCCGGACCCTCTGTGTATTACTGCACTAGTCCCAAATCAAAGCTAGTGCACACAGTTAAACAGAAATGAATACATAACCAGCAACGCTTTATTACAATATTAAAGAGCATGCACCGAAAGGTCTCATTATTACAATTGAGGTTTCAAGACCTCGCACACGAAACACAATGAAGCAAAAGATAAACTCGGTGAAGACCCATCAATACGCCACAGGCAATTGACTGGGGAAGCGCGACCTAGAACTCCTGGAATCCTTCGTCGAATCCACCCGCGAAGAAGTCGTAGTCACCTTCTTGAGCTTCGTACTCCTCTGGTTATTATTTTTGAGTGTACCATGTGAGTACATAAAGTACTCCGCAAGTCTTGGGAAAAATGCATAGATACAAGGATTGACAAAGGAAGGCTATATGGTTCTTTTGCACAAAGCAATATTTTAAAATTTCAATTACTACTAATTATTTTCGAAGGCATTCATTTAATAAAGTAAATGTTTTAACAGAAACTATCAATAATTCTATAGTGAAGGTTCCATCTACCAACACTAGCTTAAACAACTTGAACAAGTTTAATATTGCGGGTTACATCCACCCTCTCTGGCTCCATCTGCCAGGATACCCTTCCGAGAGTTCCTCCACTCTCGAATACAAAACTTTGATTTTAAAACAAAACCAAAAATCTACCATGTGCATGCATTCCTTGCCCGCCCTTGACCGTGGGCACGGCTATTCGAATAGTTTTACACTCTGCAGAGGTTGTACGGTTAATGCTCAGTCTGAACAAACACAAGCGTCGGTCCTTAGTTGACTAGGGTGGAACATACACTTTACAAGATCTCGTGCTTCCTGCACCAATCCAAACCAACCATCCACCCTAATCTAAACCAATTTCCACATTTCATTTTATTTTAAAAGAACAGTGGCAACTCCAATTACCACTAAATTTGTAAACACAAGGGGTATTACAATAATTCATAATTTCCCATTTGCAAGATTTGTGAGGTATTCAATAGCATGGCTAAGCATTGTTCTACCATTCTAATACCAACAATTTAATATATTACTCTCATTAATGAGTCAAAGGAATTTCTAGGGTTGCAAAGGTACATGGCATTAAATTTCAACTGAGGGTATAACAAAATTGGGTATAACTAATGCCTTAAGATTTGAACTAATATTTTATATAAATAGCAATGCACATAATTTAAAATAATTAAAACAGTTCAAAATCATAGGTTCAAGATGATCAAAGGAGACTTGCCTTCTTGAGTGATGACTGGTTCTTCTTGCTGCGACTCGACGAAATCCTCAGCGACGGCAGAATCTACGCGCGAGAAGACAGACAAACAAAACAAATAAATTCAAACAAAAATTAAATAAAATTTAAAAATTTAAAAAGAGTACATAAATGGATAGCTTAGGATTTTAGAAAAATGTAGAAATTTGAACGGCTCAAATCGGAGTTAAAATGAGAAAGTTATGGCTTCCGAAAGATTTAAAGGAGAGAAAAATGAAAAGGCTGATTTTTGGGATTTATTTTTATACGGGAAAAACTTAAATATGACGTCATCAAAAATTCAAAATTTGAATTTTCGACACGCTGGCCGGTCCACCGTGGACCAAGCTCACGGGGAAAAATTAGGGCTGAGGTGGCGCTCCATTGACATGGCACCACGCGGGCGCGAGGTGGCGGCCACGTGGCCATCCACGCGGGCACAACCGGCCACGCGGGCGCACCCAAGGCAGCGGGGAGGATGACCGGCCGGCGGCGGCGGGAGGGCGGCGAATGGCGGCGCGGTTGAGGGAGGCGCGGGGGGGTTAGCGGCGGCGGCGCGCTAGAAGGTGGCGGCGGCTTTTGGAGGTGGCGGCGGCGGTTAGGCGCCGGGAGGCGGCCGGGAAAGGGGAAGAGGAGGGGCGGTGGGAGGCGGTGCCGAAGAAAGCCGTGGGAGGGGGTATTTATAGGCGGGGAGAGGAGGGGGAGGCCGCCATTTTGGAGCTCGCCGGAGTTATTGCCCCCGCAATTAGGGGACTTAAATTGAGGGGAAACGGCCGGCGGAATGGTGGGGAGTAATAGAGCATCCGTTTCCACTCTTTAATCGGGATTTTATGAGGGAGAAACGCGGGATTTTAAAGCTCATTTTCGGTTTTAATGGTGGAGGAGAGAGAGAGTGGGAGGAGGAAGAAGGTGAGGTTGAAGAAGGATATGACATATGGGTCCCATGTGTCATAGAGTGAGAGTAAGTGAAGGGGTACGGGCCGTCGGATTTGCGACACGTGGCAAGTGAGTAGATGAGGGCCTTTGGATTTTATGAAGGGGTAAGTGATCATGTGTGGCTAGGATTAAAACGTGGAGAGAGGTTGATTTAATCTGAGAGTGACACATGGCGGGCTAGGATTTATTTGATTTTTATTTTCGGAATAAATTTCAGCAAATACTAGAAACTTTATAAACACTTGGAAAAATAATATTTAATGTCTAAAAATTCCAGAAAAATCATAAAATATTCCTGGAAGCATTTTAGACTTAGCAAAAATATTTCTAATTTCAGATTTGCAAATAATAATTTTCTAAAATACTTTTTAACTTTGAAAATTAATTTTGGCCTATGGGTCGTGGATGTAAATTTTGGCTCTCAGGCCCATATTCAGTTAAATAAAGTTTGTCATTGTGCTTGATATGTATCCCTATTATTGTCGGGACCCCGGATTTCCGAACCCGGACCCTCTGTGTATTACTGCACTAGTCCCAAATCAAAGCTAGTGCACACAGTTAAACAGAAATGAATACATAACCAGCAACGCTTTATTACAATATTAAAGAGTACAGACCGAAAGGTCTCATTATTACAATTGAGGTTTCAAGACCTCGCACACACTAAACACAATGAAGCAAAGATAAACTTCGGTGAAGACCCATCAATACGCCACAGGCAATTGACTGGGGAAGCGCGACCTAGAACTCCTGGAATCCTTCGTCGAATCCACCCGCGAAGAAGTCGTAGTCACCTTCTTGAGCTTCGTACTCCTCTGGTTATTATTTTTGAGTGTACCATGTGAGTACATAAAGTACTCCGCAAGTCTTGGGAAAAATGCATAGATACAAGGATTGACAAAGGAAGGCTATATGGTTCTTTTGCACAAAGCAATATTTTAAAATTTCAATTACTACTAATTATTTTCGAAGGCATTCATTTAATAAAGTAAATGTTTTAACAGAAACTATCAATAATTCTATAGTGAAGGTTCCATCTACCAACACTAGCTTAAACAACTTGAACAAGTTTAATATTGCGGGTTACATCCACCCTCTCTGGCTCCATCTGCCAGGATACCCTTCCGAGAGTTCCCTCCACTCTCGGAATACAAAAACTTTTGATTTTAAAACAAAACCAAAAATCTACCATGTGCATGCATTCCTTGCCCGCCCTTGACCGTGGGCACGGCTATTCGAATAGTTTTACACTCTGCAGAGGTTGTACGGTTAATGCTCAGTCTGAACAAACACAAGCGTCGGTCCTTAGTTGACTAGGGTGGAACATACACTTTACAAGATCTCGTGCTTCCTGCACCAATCCAAACCAACCATCCACCCTAATCTAAACCAATTTCCACATTTCATTTTATTTTAAAAGAACAGTGGCAACTCCAATTACCACTAAATTTGTAAACACAAGGGGTATTACAATAATTCATAATTTCCCATTTGCAAGATTTGTGAGGTATTCAATAGCATGGCTAAGCATTGTTCTACCATTCTAATACCAACAATTTAATATATTACTCTCATTAATGAGTCAAAGGAATTTCTAGGGTTGCAAAGGTACATGGCATTAAATTTCAACTGAGGGTATAACAAAATTGGGTATAACTAATGCCTTAAGATTTGAACTAATATTTTATATAAATAGCAATGCACATAATTTAAAATAATTAAAACAGTTCAAAATCATAGGTTCAAGATGATCAAAGGAGACTTGCCTTCTTGAGTGATGACTGGTTCTTCTTGCTGCGACTCGACGAAATCCTCAGCGACGGCAGAATCTACGCGCGAGAAGACAGACAAACAAAACAAATAAATTCAAACAAAAATTAAATAAAATTTAAAAATTTAAAAAGAGTACATAAATGGATAGCTTAGGATTTTAGAAAAATGTAGAAATTTGAACGGCTCAAATCGGAGTTAAAATGAGAAAGTTATGGCTTCCGAAAGATTTAAAGGAGAGAAAAATGAAAAGGCTGATTTTTGGGATTTATTTTTATACGGGAAAAACTTAAATATGACGTCATCAAAAATTCAAAATTTGAATTTTCTGACACGCGGGCCCGGTCCACCGTGGACCAAGCTCACGGGGAAAAATTAGGGCTGAGGTGGCGCTCCATTGACATGGCACCACGCGGGCGCGAGGTGGCGGCCACGTGGCCATCCACGCGGGCACAACCGGCCACGCGGGCGCACCCAAGGCAGCGGGGAGGATGACCGGCCGGCGGCCGGCGGGAGGGGCGGCGAATGGCGGCGGCGGTTGAGGGGAGGCGGCGGGGGTTTAGGCGGCGGCGGCGCGCTAGAAGGTGGCGCGCTTTTGGAGGCGGCGGCGGTTAGCGCCGGAGGCGCGGGAAAGGGAAGAGGAGGGGCGGTGGAGGCGGTGCCAAGAAAGCCGTGGGAGGGGGTATTTATAGGCGGGGAGAGGAGGGGGAGGCCGCCATTTTGGAGCTCGCCGGAGTTATTGCCCCCCGCAATTAGGGGACTTAAATTGAGGGGAAACGGCCGGCGGAATGGTGGGGAGTAATAGAGCATCCGTTTCCACTCTTTAATCGGGATTTTATGAGGGAGAAACGCGGGATTTTAAAGCTCATTTTCGGTTTTAATGGTGGAGGAGAGAGAGAGTGGGAGGAGGAAGAAGGTGAGGTTGAAGAAGGATATGACATATGGGTCCCATGTGTCATAGAGTGAGAGTAAGTGAAGGGGTACGGGCCGTCGGATTTGCGACACGTGGCAAGTGAGTAGATGAGGGCCTTTGGATTTTATGAAGGGGTAAGTGATCATGTGTGGCTAGGATTAAAACGTGGAGAGAGGTTGATTTAATCTAAGAGTGACACATGGCGGGCTAGGATTTATTTGATTTTTATTTTCGGAATAAATTTCAGCAAATACTAGAAACTTTATAAACACTTGGAAAAATAATATTTAATGTCTAAAAATTCCAGAAAAATCATAAAATATTCCTGGAAGCATTTTAGACTTAGCAAAAATATTTCTAATTTCAGATTTGCAAATAATAATTTTCTAAAATACTTTTTAACTTTGAAAATTGATTTTAAATTCCAGACAATTCTCAAAAATTAATTAATAATTTAGGAAAGGCTAGGAAAAATAAAATAAACTCTTTTTGGCTTTAATAAAATATTTTAAATACATTTTCTTGCTTTAAATTTTTAAATAAAATCCAGATAAATCCAAATAAGATTCAAATACCTTGAAATAATTAATTTAAAATTAATTGTTTTCAGAAAGCAAAAATTTGGGATGTGACAATTATCACTGTGTGCACTAGCTGATCCTAAACTAGTGTGATTAACATAAAGGGTTTTGGAGTTGTTGCTCGGGGTCCGATAACTTTGCTCCCTAGTCAATTGTCGGTGGCATGTCGAATGGCTATTACTTTTATCTTTATTTTTCACTATTAGTTTTCGTTAGGCCCTTCAGGCTATTATTTGTAAGCTTGGCCATAAGATCGTAAGTCTAATAATTAATAAAATTTATGTCTTAGGTAATCATGATCATGGTCGATATTTCATCTATGTTTTCACTGTATGCACAAGTATGATCTTGGATTGATGCAGAATACACACAGAGACTAGATTTGCATATTCGAGTCTCGACTCTATACGTACTATGATGCCCCAGGAGTTGATGGAGGAGAAGACAGAGGAGGTTAGGACTTTCTGTACTAGGATTGTTCTCTCCTCAGCTAGGCAAATTTTGTTGGTGATTGTGTGCACATCTATTTTTCAAATTCTTTGAAAGTAGTAAGACATTCTTTTAACCTAGTCAGTCACTTTCTTGTGGCAAGATATGCCCTTCCCTTTTGCTATCGCTCCTTCTTCCACATTTGTAATGTATTTATTTGGCTCAATCAGCCCTTTATGTGAACTTGACTCAATGTAGTCTATTTAAACTCTGATCTGTAATATTAATGAATGGTATGGTTCATGTTATGTATGAAATGATTCAGTGACGTATATGTGAGCACTATATATTGATCGTGGAAATAGTGTAGTAGTTTCGCAGAGGATTCTGGATTGACTATATCTAGATCCGATATTCTCTTTCCCTTCCCCTTAGGCCGAAACTCAGCCGGCAGCGCAACCCTCTTTTTCTCTCCCACCGGCCTGCTTCCTTCTTCTTTCTTTCTTTCCCTTCCTGTGGCCCAGTCGGCCCATGTTATTTCCCCCTTCCTTCCTCTTTCTCTCTTTCTCTCGTGGCCAGCTGAGTCGGCCTACATCGTATGCCCCCACCTCTCCTTTCCTTCCTCTCCATGCAGCCCGTGCACCAACCCAGTCGACACAGCAGCCTAGCCCAGCTGATCGACACCCTCTCCCTCTCTTGCTCTCACTAATGAGTGGACCCCAATCCCACTTGTCAGCACGTGAAGCATTGTGCTTCTTCCTCCTCAAGCCATCTATCTTTGCTCGTGTTCTCTCTCTCACTCGCATGGTCGTGACATCGTATGCACATGCTACACCAGCTAGAGCCACGTCACCCACTACTAAGTCGATCCTTGAGCCACTGTGACCTCATCACATTACCGCGCCCATTCTCCCTCCCTCTCTCATGTGCATTCTCTCCCTTTCAACTCCCTTGCACTCGAAGCCAAGGAATTGGTGCCCTTGCTCTTTCCCTTTCCCTCTCTATTTAAACTTGAGCCAACTGTGTCACTGAGTACAGCCTCACCTCCACTTCATTTCCCCCCAAGCTTCCCCTCTCTACTTCACCTTCGGTTGAAGCGAATCGCACCTTCTTCTCCAAGTCTGGCCGTTGGACTCCACCATCGATTTCCACCGCTCTAGTGAGTTTCTACCACCACCATCATGTGCATCGAGTTTGACTCGACCTCCTCTTCATGGTGCTTGCCTCTCCCTTGTTTGTTTCCCGCATAAAGGTTGGACCACCATCACTATTGGCGTCCACAGAGCATGACCCAACCTGCCTTCACCTTCACCGCCCTATCTCTCTCCTTGGTGAGCTTCAACCTTAGAGATCTTGTCCATTGTGTTCACCTTAAACTCCTCTCGCTAATGTTTCCCTTCCTTTTCGGTGCAATCACTAGAGTCGCCCGACGCCTTTGTCTTCCCTGTCGCCAAACTAGAGCGCACACCAACACATCGCCGCTATCGATCTCTATCCTCTCTCTATCTCTTGGTGAGCCTCTCCATTCCCATGCATCCTTATATGTCACAAAAAGTTAGGATAGTTAACATCTCCCTTATCCAACTGTACCACCACCGCACCGTTACACCTCACCGCTCCACTTCAGACTGCCGTGGACAGCCCGATTCTCCATCACATCCTTAGTGCTAACACCCATTAGCTTCGGAATGATGCATAGATGCTTAAGCCCACCTTGGTTCAAGCTTTCACTAGAATTTTGTAGTTCCCCTCATGCATAGTAGCAGCCAAACCAACACCACCGTCGGAGTCACCGTGGTCTCCACAATCCATTTTAGGGGTCACGGAAGGTCGTTAAGCCTCCCCTCACTAGCGTTGAGCTCGACTTGAGCCGCCATGTTCGCCTCATCCCCTGTTCCTCAGTTTCGGATGAGGAAGAAAATGATTAGGTCCCTCACCAGTGGGTCCCATATGTAAATATTAGGTTAAGTTAATTGATAATTAGTTGTTAGCTAATTAGTAGTTAGTGTCAATACGACATACGGGCCTACGTAGGTTAGAAAATATAATCAATTGTTTAAATCTTGTGTCATTGACAAGTGGGCCCCACGCCCCTAAAACCACCACATAGACCCAATCTGTGGACCGAGTCACTGACACATGGGCCCCATTTCCCATGGACCGTTGTGTGGACCTAGCCCATATGGACCACGGCCCTACCTACCATTCTCTCTCATTTTTTCATAATAAATAAATAAATAAGAAATTAAAACCATTTTGACCCACCTGCCAGCCACTGAGCCATTTTTCTTAACAAATAATTGAAAAAGAAAATCCTAGCTGACCCTACCTGTCAGGATTTTCGAATTTATGGAATTTCTTCTCGGTTCAAATTTTGGAGAACTCATTCTCCCTCATTTTAAACCAAAATAACTTGTTTTTTGTTTCTAAATTCAAAATATTTCCAACAGCACAAAAATCATAATTTTTAGAGTTCATTGGAATTTTATTTGAATTCGCATTGAATTTAGGTATTTGCGTGTTTATATAATTTGATGCTTTGAACACTCCCATTGCTGACGAACAAGATCCTACGCTATCCAGTGTTGACCAAGGCAAATCCTTATGATTGATTATGGGCCTGTTCTTTTTAGCTGCGGCTTATGGCTTTTGGCTGCAGCTTGTTGCTTTTGGGCTGTTTGTATGAGAGATTACAGAGTAACAGAAACTCACGTGCGGTTTTTGACAATATAAATGAAGTCAGTAAAGTATGTACTACAATTAACTAGTAGACCCTATCTTGAAAAAATACTCCGTTTAAAAGCTAGTTACTGTAGAAAAGCCGAAAAGCAGCTTTTAGAAGCTGAAAAGAACAGGGCCTATGTTCAACCTAGTTTTCAAATGAAATTAATTTGCTTTCAAATTACAAATTGCATGCTTATTATTATTCAATTAAAGGTTATGTTAAATATTGATGCTTAATTATACCATATTGTTGATGTGTATTATCCACTTCCTTGATTATTGATATTATCTTTGCCATTTCACCCTAGGATACTTATTATAATAATACTCCACCTTAGTTAAACTTTAATAAACAATAGTTATGCTTAGAAATGCATTAGTGGTAAATTGGAATACAATGCAAACATTGCAAATGGACACTAGAGATATTGTGTAGAAATGGAGATGGTAACGTGGGTTACTACTAGAAACAAGAAAATATTTAATAAATTGGTAGAGACTCGGGCGAGTGGTTGGGATGAGATCATGCCGTAACACATGAGATCTGGGTTTGTTGGTTGTCTCACCTAAGTAGATTAAGGACAACATATTGTGCTACTCTTTTCTACACCCAAATTGTGCAATCACAAGTCAAGTATGGGATTGACCTGGTCAACTAATTTGCTTAGTTTTAGTGTGATTCCCACATAGTAGATTGATACGTGGATTTCTATTGTGATTAATCTAGGAATGACCCACGCCAGTCACTACCCCTATGTGGATTTCTTTAAATATGAAGTGTCGTAGACTCTCTATAAAACGGTGGTCTCTTAATGAAAATGTGACCCATAACGGTCATTGTCCCAATGTTGTGGGGTCTCACCTCTGGAGTGGGAGAAAGCATTAGGTCTAAGTATTATAAAAGCCTTGCTATAATTTTCTTAGTCGCACGTCTACCGAAGAATGCCATGGCCTACATTTAGAGTTAATCATATCTTGTGAGTAAAGCTGTATAATCTCTATAGAGTGTTAATAATCTATTCGAATAGCTATGCCTCAATCATGGGCCTCAATCATGTAGTTTTCATAATCTAATGGTTATTGGTTAATGGTGGTTATGAATGAAAGCATAAGGAAATAGTTATGATACCTTTGCATGGAAATGGATATGGAAAGGTGCTGATGGAATGGATATGGTGGACAATTGTGAAGAGAATTTGCTCTCTTGACTTAATTAAATTGGACACTGTGAACTTTAGCTAAAAATGGCTAAGTCATAGGTTTAAAAACTAATTATGGCACTTATAGTGAAACTTGATTTCTGCTAAAAGAACCCTATAACCTTCCCTTGGCAAACCCTGCATCTATATACTTGCATTTAGCATAGGGAGTTGTTGAGTACTTTTGTACTCATGGTTGCTTAATATGTGTATTTAGATGATGGAAGTGATGACTCGGTGTATGTATACTTCCATGCCTCCAGTTACGATGTTGAAGATGATGACTAGGACTAGGTTTAACACCAATCAATTGCATATGGCAAATCATGGAGGCTCTTTTAGTTTATTTACTTTCCACGGCTTTATGTGAATAAACTTATTTGGCCTGTCGGCCCATTCTGTAAAACTTGATTGTAAGATGTATTTATGATGTCTATATAATACTAAATACTCCTTTTTACTTATGTGCATGCATAGATGTGATATTCACCATTGTTATACTGTGTGGGTTAGTTACTAATCTAAGGACTACCTCAGAATACATAGAATGTCTAGTTTTCCAAATTGGGGTCACTACAACTCTCACGCCGGCTCGAGCTTTCTAACAACACGAACCGAGCTCCCCCTTTGTCTCATTAATTAATGAGCCGAACCGATTTGACTAGCAAGCCCTGGTGGTCCAACCGAGCCTAGCAAGCCCTGGTGGTCCAACCGAGCCTGGCTTCTTCAATGAGTGACATCTATGAATGTGGTTTGTGAATATGGTAGCTTTCAAATGCTACAGCATCCAAACAGACCTTATTGATTTTCCTTATTTTATGTATGATTTGTCACATTTTAGGTCCATCTAGAACAGTTGGAGTTGTCTTCCTGAGATACCATGTCGGTAGGTCTAGATCAATGTGTGATGAACAATTAGTAGCTGGATTGAGTTGAATCTAAAGTTTTGCAAAGGGGTTGCAATTTCCTGAAATTCAGGCTTCTGTTGGAGTATCGACCAAATGTCGACATCACTACCGGGGTGGTATTACCAGCATGGTGACCACAGTACTAACGCAAATGCAATTCAACTAGGAATTAGATGATGGTCGCTATTTTTTTAGAGTAGATTGTTTTTGTGGTCCAGTAGTACCGGTGCTACGTTACGGTACTACCGAAGATTGGTATGACCGAAGCTTGTTGTTGTTACTACCGGGGCGGTAGTACCGGCCTTGGCAAGAGGTCATACTGCTCCCCTATTACTAGGGAATGGGTAAGGCAGTGTAGTACCAGCAAGTGGTTGGCGGTACTATCGGAGCGGTACGATCAACATGTGTTGAGCGGTCATACCAGACCTACTGTTATGGTTAGGTACTGAAAATTAGAAATTATGGGAAATTTGATCAAGGGTTGGTCTTGGAACTCTTCTTTTGGTTACATTGTGTTGCATGTTGTATATTTATGCTAATGTGGGTTAAGTTATGAAGAACTTATGGTTGAATATGATTTCTTGATCTTTGGATGTGCGGGGAGCAGGAACCAACTATAGTCAACAGCAGATGACTAGAGCTAAGATGAGGGTGGATCGAGGTCCAAGCGGTCAAGAAGGTCGTGTGGAATGGTGGGGCTCAAGCATGGCACATGGTAACGCCAAGGGAGATGCTCAAGGGAAGGTTCGAGCAACGGGTTAGACCAAGTTGGCTTCATTAGTTCAAGTGAGACATGGTCCAATGGGAACCAAAAACATAAGAGACTTGCCAATGGGAGGAAATCTATTAATCAACCTACACATGGCGGCTTGCACAACAAGATGAAGATAGAGTCAAAGGAAGGTGCCTAGAAGCTTCATTAAGGGTATTGCAGGAAAATGCCAGATATCAGACTTGAGGCCTACTCCATAATTGCGGCACTAGGAGATGCAAAGAGAAGTGGTTTAGGGTTAAGCTAGGGTTGTGTGTGTTGTGTGGATCAATCTCTGGCATGTTAGTAGGTTGGTCTTGTAAGCACTTTGAAAAGCATGCGAGTGAGTGTAAAATCTGGTGTTAGTGGGATTGACAGGTTTCTCTAATCCTTAGCAACTAGACCCACTAAGGGGCTGGTTAGCCTATATGATGAAGGGTGAGGCATTCTAGGATTTGCAAGGAATTATGATCGAGTTCTAGGCTTAGGCTAGTACTTTTCATGCAATAAATCAAGTTCTTGCAATTCTTATGTTCTTCTCTCTCTCTTTACATGAGTTCTTGTCTTTGCTTGTTTTGATTTGGTTCTTTTCGTGCCCCTCTTATTCTTGCAGTCATCCATGATGTGTAAGAGGCATTACTAGATCCTTGGGAACAATCTTTGCCCAGCTAGATCAATCTATAGTATGAATGAAGATGTTTCCCAGTTTTAGCCTTGTCTTGACTAAGATTTGTGATTTTGGGACATGGCCCTTCTAATCCAAACTTGTGACAAGATTATCTTGCTAACACATGTGAGAGATGATCTAGAAAGTCTCATGACTTAGATCCTCACTAGCAACGAGAAATTTGGTTTTTAGGGTTTGGTGTGTTATTGTGACCTAGAAAGTAATTCTTCTAATTTTGATGGATCCAAGTCTAAGAATTTTGTGTTTCTTGATTTGATTTGGTTCCTAACATCCTTGCTTAGGTTCATACCGAATTTGGTAGCATTTGGATAAGGCTTGATTAACACCCTTAAATTTGACTTTTGTCCTGAGGGGTTTGCACTCTAGAATAGGGCTAGCGGTCATACCAGCCTGGCCATAATGATATAACCGTAGCGGTAGTACTGGCCTTGTAGTGAAAGCTAGTTTTTGCATCTTCTTGATCCCATATCTCTTTTAATCTTGTGTAGAAGATGTAACCTAATCTTGGTGACTCTTATAGTCATTCGAGTGAAGATTTAAAATACTCGGGGATTTGAAAAAGTTTCCGCAATCATCCACCCCCTCTGATTGTCGACATCGGTCCAACACTTTCCAACTAAAATAATTATGTATCATGAAAGTATATTTTGCGATAGATCTAGTGATTCCAATTTCATGTTGTCAATTGTAGTAATTTTGTATATATTGATGGTTAAATCTAAAAATATTTGACTGGCATAAATTCTAAAATAACTTATATTTAAAATCAGAGGTAGTATTATCCACTCCACTGGAATATCAGAAATCGATCCCAGGATACCTGGCTGAGTGCCTTTGATCAGAATTCTGAATTCTGATCAACATCCTAGAGTTGGCTACAAGCAAACAAACCTGCAGGCACAAGGAATTTGCTGGTCTGCACACTGGTCAGGACAAAGCATAACATAAAGTAGTGTTACCTCATAAACTAGCACATTATTAGCTTCAAGTTGACCTACAAGAATCTTGAAATTGTCCACATTGATGTGTTTGTTTTGTACAAGGAAAACAAAGGTTGGTGCGGTAAACCAAAACAAATACCTCCATGTTATATTTTATTATCCGAATTTGATCGGGTCTGATCATTTAAGAATACGGTTAAGTTTTACTTAAAGATATATTTGGTCGGATCTAATTCGGTCAAATTTCGGGAAAACATATAAGTTTCGCCTTTGGGTCTCGGGAAATTTAACTTTTTGACACTCTTAACAATGCCACCTATCCAAATGCCACCCTCTTCATTGCAATTAATATTTTGCCACTCTTGAGCCTACGTGGCGCCCACGCGCCTCGTGCCACGCTGGCCGCGCTGCTGCGCGCCGCGCCTCCGCTCGCCGGTGCCGCGGCGCCGCGCCGCCGCGCCTCCCTTCGCCAGCGCGCGGCGCGCCTCTGCCTCCGTCCCGCGCCGCCGCGCCTCGCGCTTCGCCGTGCCGCGCCCGCGCCTCGCTGCCCTCGGTCCGCGCCGCCGCCGCGCGCCTCCCGTCGCCATCGCCGCGCCTCCGTTCCGTCGCCGCCGCCGCGCCGCTCGCCGGCGCGAACTACCGCTCGCCGACGCGGTCGGCGCGCCTGCACGAGGAGGCGCGCGCGCGGACGGGAGGCGAGGCGCGGCGATGGCGAAGCGAGGCGCGCGCGACGGCGCGGGACGGAGGCGAGGCGCGACGCGACGCCGACGAGCGGAGGCGCGGCGGCGGCGCGGGACAGAGGCGAGGCCCGCCGCGCGCGCGGCGAAGCGGAGGCGCGGCGGCGACGCGGGGCGGAGGCGAGGCGCGCCGCGGCGCCGGCGAGCGAGGAGGCGCGGCGGCGCGCGCGGCCGCAGCACCGGCGAGCGAGGCGCGGCGCGGCGCGCGCGCGGCACCGTGGGGAGGCGCGGCGCGCGCGACGAGGCGAGGCGCGCCGCGGCGCGGCGAGCGAGGCGCGGCGAAGCGGCGAGGCGCGCGGCGCGGCGGCGGGCGGCGCGGCGCGCGCACCGGCAAGCGGAAGGCGCGGCGGCGGCGCGGGCACAGCGCGCGCACGCAGACAGCGCGAGCGGCGGCGCGAGGCGCGACGTGGGCGCCACGTTGGCTCAAGAGTGGCAAAATATTAATTGCAATGAAGAGGGTGGCATTTGGATAGGTGGCATTGTTAAGAGTGGCAAAACGTTAAATTTCCCTTGGGTCTCAGATGGTTTTCGGCTGACAATGCTACTGGTCTGAGCGTGGGCCTACGATGGCGGGCTCATAGGGAGCGAGTCTTATTCGCGAAGGTGTCAAAGAACCTCCCATAAATTGCTCGGGCTTTTAGGATTCGTCGGGTTGAGATAAGATCTTGTATGTTTTCCCGGCGAAATCACAGTTTGCTAGGTTAGGGGTGGAAACGGATCGGATACGGTTGAATAGTCTTAAATATAAATACGAATCCATATTTTTAAAATAAATACGAATTCAAATATTCTCAAATACGGATACAAATATTCTCGAATAAGAATATGGATATTTTTTAATACGGATTTTCTCATATACGAATATCGGATAAAATGGATTCCTAACTATTTTGCCGATTTTTCACTGGTTTTTGACTGGTTATCGGTTTAAACCACCTAAATTCAAATTTTGAATCACAAAATTTGTATGGATTTTTCATGGGTTCTAGAAATAGATCGAATATGAATCAAATAGTCTCGAATACGGATACGAATATTCTCGAATACGAATGCGAATACGAATACTCTCAAATACGGATACGAATATTCTCGAATACGAATACGAATATTTTCGAATACGGATTTTACTTACCACATTCGTGTTTTCTCATATACAAATATCGGATAAAATGAATTATCCGTTATCATTTTCCACCCCTAGCTAAGTCGATGTTTAAGGGCCTGTTTGGTTAGTGCCTAAGCTTGCCATGCCTAAGCTTAGGCAATGTGTGGCTGCCACAGAAAGTGTGGCTAACAAAATCGAAGCCACACTTGTGGCAAAGTTTGGCAAGAAACTGAGTCTATGACGTGTGGGGCCGGGTGCTAAGAAAGTGTGGCATGTCACAGTTGCGTCAATGAACCAAACAGCTACCAAAAAACTATGGTGCATCTAACTTATGGCTAGACAATTTCTAGTCACTAGTAGTGTGCCCGTGCTAACGCTACGATAAAATACAAAATAAGATAAAATTTGTAAAAAAAATAAAACAAACAATCAGATTCATTAAGATTCACGTCTCATATATTGTATAACCAAATATTTTTGTTGCATAATGAATGTATATATTTAAAAAATTAATGGGAAAATATTGGGACATACCCCAGTTGATAGTGTCAGAACAACAAAAATCACTCTTCAACATAAAAAAACCACTCTGAAGCTTTCATGTTTATTAATACAGCATGTTTCTTGTTAAATATGAGATGCAACTGCCACAATCATATTATTGTGCCAAATGAGCCCTTCCATCGCATAAGTCATCATAAGTTTCTTCCGTGTCAATGTCATAAATGGGCAAAACAATTCAGAAAGAAGAAACAATGATGAAGATGCATTGAAGACCACCGCATGTATATCACCCGATTGGATTCAAAGATACATCGGATACAACACACTGTAATTCCATGTTTTACTAAAATTACTGAATAACAAGATACCTCTTTTGCAAGTATTTAGTGACAACCCGGATCCAGGGCAAGGCTTGTCTTCACCCATGGTTTCACCTGAAAAGTACCGTTCCACGGTCAACAGAAAGCAGAGAAATACAAAACAAGATAAAATTTGTAAAAAATAAAACGAACAATCAGATTCATTAAGATTCATGTCTCATATATTGTATAACCAAATATTTTTGTCACATAACTCATAACCACTTAACTGATAGTCAAGGGTGGCAAAAGGCTTACCCAGTTGCTGACCATATCATGATATCATACTCTGAATATGCAGCAGAGAGGAACTGGTGAAGATCTGGAAAAGGGGATTATGGCATGAAACTTTACAACAGCTCATTAGAAAACATAATAGTTATGATGACAAGTGCCCTTACATGGACGCATGAGTTCCTCAGGATTCTCAGCTGCAGATCTATGGTCAAACAGAGTATAGTCAATGTCTAAGACGAGCAGTTTTTTCCCTTTACGGCACGGATTCAATAGCTTGATCTACAGGAATAGGAACAGAAAGATATGTTAACCACCACTTAGGTTTAATAAGATAGTAAGAGCTCAACAACTTCCTTTCACAACCAACAGCATGCATTCCTCCACTGGTTGCTTCTGTTGTTGCCTAGACAGTATCAGAAGTAGATTAGTATATTACAGTAAATAAAGGAGATAAACATGAGAGATATGATTAACATATTATTGCTCACAGAACTTTGTGTGACTCTGGGTTCAATCAGTGCCCACCCAAGCAGAGAAAACAATGGTTGTCAGTTTCGTCACTGTGATCGCTGTTGATCCATGAACAAGTGAAATCACACAATATTTTCTACTATCAAGGTGTTCAAACTACTCACAACCGGAACCATGCAGGAAATCAGACCAATTTCACATAGGTTGAAGGGAGAACAATCACTAAGAAGAGCATCAGGACTAACAATAAAAAGGTAAAATTGTAGAACCGTACAAGCATGCACAAGGAGGAAGCATATAACAGGAAAAACAGGAAATGAAAATGACAAGGAAATATACCTTATACTGACTTGCGCGCCGTTCTAATTTTTTCTTGTAGACATCTTTATCCTTGATAGCAGTAACTTCATTCTGGCCTAATTCGTGATCATCGCGTATATCTGGATCATCTTCTTGGTCCACAAATATTTCATCTTCACCAGTACTGCAAATTTAGTGCAAGACAACTCAATATACATATAAATTACTGTGAAAGGAACAGTGGGCACCTTCCAAATGGGAGGAAACTCAAATTCAAAATCTTGCTCACCTGCAAAGAAACACTGCTTTACCATTAAGTACCAGCAAGATATAGTGCCAAGCGTTCTAGATTAAGAGAGATATAGTATTTGTAATTATTATATATAAAAAGAGAAAAAATAAAGCCTAAAGTCAAGCTTGATATCAACAAAGGAAGCAAACACAAAATTATGTCCTTTAGCATCTGCACAACGCTATCAGTTTGGCACAAAGAAGCAAACCTATGAATGGTTGTAAAACTGACACTGCAAGTTCATGCCACTTTGAATATGCTAAGCTTAAATCAAGTGTTCAAAAGTACAGAAACCTCATTAATACACAATGAAACAAAGTCCTCTTAATTCTTTGTTAACTTGCTCGATAGTAACATCTAAGAAGGAAATACTGTTAGCTTAACTAATTATAAATCAAACTGAATTATTCAGTATGGTTCCCATATATTTTATGCACAGAGATAAACTTGCATATACAGAATTCACCGCTGAAAGAAAAACAAGAACATCTCCCATCACCATGAGTCCTTCACTGAAGTTAACCCCCAATGAACAAATATTGGGATGAAATTCACAATATGCCACTGAATAACAATAGAGGCTAGATTGATCAAACAAACTACTGTTCCACACAATGTACCTAAATTTTCCAGAGGCTCAAACTCAACTGTATGAGAAGTATGCCATCACTCTCTATATATTTTTTTGAAAGGAAAGAAGTACACCATCCCTGAATTACATACCAAATATTACCACCACCTAGAGAACTAAGCGGAAGGAAAACTTTCGATCTTAGAGAGGAATTACCTTATTACTGTAATAAACTCCTAATCATATCACTACCCCAGCCTCCCCCTAAGCATCAAACTACGCATGATTTTCGACGCGAACACTTACCCTCCGCTTCTTCTTAGTGCGCGGGGAGGTGAACCTGCGGACGACGGCGAGCACGAAGGAGACGCCAACGTAGGCGAGCGGCACGGCAAGGAGCCACGGAACGGGGCTGGAACCGACGCGGGGCCCCGGTATGGCATGCGTGACGGTGCCGGTGAACTCCACGAGGTCCAGCGCCTTGTCCTGGATCCACGGCAGCTCCTCCTCCACCTCCACCTCCTCTGCCTCCCGCTTCGGGGTGGCGTTAGGGTTCGCAGTCTTCCGCGAGGCAGCGGGGCCCCGGCTGCCGGCGTGCTTGGCGCGGGCGACAAAGAGGGGCGCCGGCCGCCGACGAGCTGTACGGATGGGGGCGGGCAAGGTAAAGCTCGCCTGGCTTGTTCAACTGCTCAGAGAAACAAAGGGGGGAAACTGAAAAAAAACCAAGAATCCACATTATGGCAGGAACTGGGATGAAATCGGAGGCCAACCCATTGCACGAACCGATGACTCCCGTCGTCCCAAAATCGCAGCTTTAGAGGGCGCCTACCAAGAACGGCGGGTTCGGGCGCCGGACGACACGACCGCCGCCGCCGTTGCCGAGCGGCGGCGACAACGCGACGACAATGAGCAGCAGCCCGGCCGCCGCGAACGCCGCCGCGGCCGACGCCATCGCAGCACCACCCACCGGCCGTGGTGGTGGTGGCGCCGCCGCCTCGACCCATCGCTCCACCTCCTCCCACGCACATACGTATGCACGTGCGCGCGCGCGCGGTGGTCTTGCAGACACCTCTCTCCTTGCCTCCTTGCCTGCAAGCGACTCCTCAAAGGCGGCGCCTCTTCTTGCCTTCTCTCCCGCTTCGCCTTCTCCTTTTTATCGAGTGCGTGTTTGATGCGTTTGGATTCGCGGAGGTGGGGGAGACAGCGGCGCGAGCGGAGGGTGGGGAGGAGGAGGAGGCGGCGCGCAGATGGGAGGGAGGAGGCGAGGCGGCGGCGGAGGAGGGAGGGGAGGAGGCGAGGGTGGCGCGGCGACGGAGGAGGAAGGGGAGGAGCGACGGATCAACCGTGCGAGGAAGGATGGGGGAGGTGGAGGGAGGGGAGGGGGAGGCGCGGGGGGAGGATGGGGGAGGCGGAGGGAGACGCGGAGGGAGCGGAGGAGGCGCGGGGGAGGCGGAGGGAGACGTAGCGGGAGGTGGCGGTGACAGCGTGGGGTGGGTTTTAGGTTAAATGATGTGCATGATCCAGATGATTTTGGTCTTAGGATCTTTAATGAGTAAGAGAAAAAGGTTTAAGGAGAGATCCAGACCATTCATTTGTATGAAGTTGGATTACTTTGGTACACAAATCTGGGTGGACTTAGATTAGGCATGACTGTAGGGGTGGTTGAGGGGGTGGACTTAGTAAAGAGAATTTTGGTGAATTATAGAGTAGGATAGATGAACCAAACTGGCCCTAAGTTTGGAAATGTTACTCCGTTTTCACTGTATTGACATCTTCATCTACGAATCACAATCATGCCCAGCGACCTGTCAATTCCAAGCCTAATCTAGCGACTTGTCGATAAGTACGTTCCCCAGAGCACTGTACTGCCGGGGGGAGGAATGGAGGCAACTGCAGTACAGGCTGTACTCGCTCCAGCTCACTTGGGCATCACAGTAGTACGTACGTACGTACTGCTTCTGCTGCTGCTAGTGACAACAATTACGACGCCAATCCCGTCACATCCTCCGTTGTAGGAAAGCTATGAGTACAGTCGCAACCATGAATGAAGCCTTGAAGACAGCAAGAGATTTTCATCGTTTTTTTACTTGATTTGAAGGAGAAAGAAACAATCTCTTATTATGTTGCTACAGAGAATGCGAGGCAGTTTCCGTAAGAGCGAATTGAGAACACATGATGAAATGAGCCTCGCGAGCTCACCTCACAGTGAGGTGACCTTCATGTGTTCTCAGGTCACATTTGTCATAGGGCCTATTTTTTGAGTCAAAAGCTGGTGGTTTTTGGCTTTTGTTACAGTACCTAACTTTCAAACGGCTAACTTTCAAACAGAGTATTTTCTCAAGACGGGGTCTACAAGTTAAATAATTTATACGTTAAAATTTCAATATCTGTACTAGCTAAAATCACAAATAAGTATATGTCTCTTTGTAATCTGTATCGTAAACAGTCAAAATTCAAAAATTTCAGCTAAAAGTTAAAAACCACAACCGAAAAGAACAGGCCAATAGCCTTCTTGCCACCAACGGTTGGTCACTCGTCAGCCAGATGTCCTGTTCCGATTTTCTTCTTCTCAAACCGTGAGCATATATGGTTATTATACGATAACACTACATATAATAGTGTTATTACTACTCGTCGAACTTGTTTTCCAAGGTTGGCCAGTGTTGCATGATAGCACCACTGTGTGAGACGTATTATGATTTTTTTGTTTCATGCCTAAGCCGTTAGTTGTTCAGTTATTTATGTACTTTATGTTAGTTCTTCAATTATATTCAAGTACTCGTCTAACTGATATGATTATTGCACTGCCCAACCTTTGTCGGTTGGGTTTCATTCGTTGCATGATAGCACCAGTGCACCACCGTGTGAGTTGCATTACGATTATCTGGTTTCAAGCCTAAGCCGTTAGCTGTTCAGTTACTTATGCACTTTATGTTAGTTCTTCAATTATTTAAGTACTCGCCTTGTTGATATGATTATTGCACTGCCCAACCTTTGTCGGTTGGGTTTCATTCTTGGTAATATGGTTTTCATGGCTTCCAAATCTTACCAGTATTAAATCCGGAAGGAGTTCGGCCCGCGCAGCATGTCCACGTCGCCCCCAACGCTCGGTCGGCCGGCGTGTGGCGGAGGAATTTGCGTACGGCCGGCCGAGGCACTTTTCCTGAGTTTTTTGAAAATTACGTAAAGGTCCTCCGTTATCGCAAAAGGTCCCTACATTTTTTTTGAATAAGCCCCTGCATATTTTTTTGCTGGGTAGCGACCCGAGGTTTCCCGTAATTACGAACAGGCCCTTACTTCTTCCGAAAAGGTCCTCGATTTTTTACGAAAAAAACCCCTCTGGTCTCCTTTTATTGCGAGAAGGCCCACGATTTTTTGCGAAAAAACCCCTTCGCTTTCTTTTTTCTGCGAATTTTTCCCTCTTTTACTTCGATCCACACGGTGGCTGGTGTGGCGTTGCGTCACGCCTATGTGGCTAGTATATATTACCGCAGGTTAGTCCAGTTTACATTTAACTCATTTGTTGATCATGCAACATATTATAAGGAACGAACATGTCTTGGAAGTGCAAAATGTCGCTCGGATCGCAAGCCAGCTAGAGCTTTTTAACAACACGGGCCAAGCACCCCCTTTAACTGGTTATGGGCATGTTCTTAACGGCTTCTAAAAGCAGTTTTTGTCTTTTATTATAGTACCTAACTTTCAAACAGAGTATTTTCTCAAGACGGAATTTACAAGTTAATTATAGTACACGTTAAAAGCTCAACATATGTATCAACTAAAATCGCAAGTCAATATCTCTCTTTCCATAATCTCTATAGTAAATAATAAAAATTCAAATATTTCAACCAAAAATTATAAACTGCAATCGTATAAAACAGGCCCTAACTTTATGAGCCGAGCCGCTTTGACTACCAAGCCCTGGCGGGCCAACCGAGCCCGGCTTGTTATATGCGTGACATCTATAAACGTGGTTTGTGAAAACGGTAGCTTTCATATGCTACAGCATCCAAACAGACCTCATTGGTTTTCCTTTATTTTATTTTATGATTTGTCACATCTTAAGCCCATCTAGAACAGTTGGCAGTTTCCTTCCAACTTATGCGAAGTACTTCCTCTAATTGCAAACATAAGTCGTTTGGTATTGATACAGTCTCTAAAACATACTTCCACTACTACAGAAAACCATATTATAGACGGTTCAAAAACGTCATCACAGACGGCTTTCTGAACCATCTAAATTTATGAGTCAGTGATAATCGAAGGTTATCACAGATGGTTTTCGAACCGTCTGTGTCTGTGGTGTAAATATCACAGACGGTTCTAGTTAAAAAAACCGTCTGTGATATCTAAATATCACAGGCGATTTTTAGTTAAAAACCGTCTGTGCTATTCTCTTCTACCCCTAAATCTATTTCTATTTATTGACTAGTCTCAGGAAATACTAGCCATGCCCTCTGAAACAAGCAGATCAACATGCACATATATACATCCAATTCACATCTCAATTCATTTCACAAACATAAAACATCCATTTCGCAAATCAATTAATTGAAATGAAAACAAGCAAATATAGTATGAAACACAGTATACATTTTATTTTTATTAAGATTGCAGTCTACCATTACAAGAACAGACAAACAAACAACAAACAACAAGGAGGAGGAGAACAACAAACAGGTTGCCCATCTAGCTAACACAACAAGAAAAGAGAAAAGCAAAGATCATCTATGCCTAGGCCTTCTCACCCCTGATGCAGCGCACGAGCTGGATGTTTTTGATGCCCACTGTTGTAGGGGTGGCCCCTACCTAAGCTCAGCAGGCCTATTAGAGGAATGTAAGGCTCAAAATGGGACATGTATAATAACATAAGTGCCCCTGAGGGGAATACTCGGATGTAAGGGTATAATTGTAAAAGCACTCCTCATGTGGATATATATACAACACAGGCAACGGGGAGAAACCCTAAGCCATTGCTCACCTAACTCTCAACTACCATACTCTCTCTCTGTTTGATCTGTAACCACAACAGTTAGAGCCGTCCGTAGGAAGGACAAGAGCAAACCTCCAGATCCGAAGAAGGACGGCACCTGTTGTAGGGGTGGCCCCCACCTAAGCCCAGCAGGCCTGTTAAGAGATTATAAGGCCCAAATGGGACACGTATAATGACAAAAATGCCCACAAAGGGGATGTACAGATGTAAGGGTATTACTGTAAAAACACTCCCCATGTGGATATATATATACAGTACAAACCACAGGGGAAACCCTAAGCCATTGCTTACCTAACTCTCCACTACCATACTCTTTCTCTCTCTCTATTTGGTCTGTAACCACAACAGTTAGCGCCGTCCGTGGGGAAGACAAGAGCAAGCATCCAGATCCGAAGGAGGATGGCACCAAAGAAAGCTTCATCATCGACGGCGAGGAAGAAGAAGGTAGGAGCAGCGGAATCTCGCGTCAACACCAGGGCTTCGGCGTTGGCAGCCGCAGGTGCGGGTGGCGATGCGGGTGTGACGGTCGTGAACATCGACGTTCACGATGCAACGACCGACCCCGCCACCACCGCCGCGACGACCAACCCCGCCACCACCGCCGCGATGACCAACCCCGTCACCATCGTTGCGACGCTAGACCCCGCCACCATCGCCACGATGCTCGACCCTGCCACCACCGCCACGACGACCGACCCCGCCACCGTCGCTACGGCAGTCGAAACCGCCCCACGCGTAGTAGGTAACCCCACAGCAGGTACCGCGACAATCGCCAGCAGCGCCGCCCGGGTGGTCGGAGGTGGCAATGCAGGTTCGTCTACTCTCCCGCCCGGCGCAGGAACGGTGAGCGGTTCCGGCGGCAATGCGGGCTTTGTCACCGGCTCCAGAGTCCTTCACGACAGCGCTACGGGTAGCCCAGGAGCGCAGGCCGTGGTCGCCGCCACTCCGGTCGCGCCGCCGAGCGCACCGACGGCCCCAACCACGTCTACGGTGGAGAACGCCCTACTGGCGGCCCTCAGCGCATTTCAGCAGGAGCTAACGGATCTCCGTGGGGCCGTACGAGACATACAAGAGGCTCAGAGCCAACAAGCCACACCGGTGGTTGCATCGGAGCCCACTCCGAAGAGGGCGGATAGCCGCGACGCCCTCACGTCTAGCCGCGTCCCACTACGACAGTGGACCCGGAGTCCCCGCTCTCAGCGGGCCTGCAGCAGGCAGCATGGCCTGAGGACTTCAAGTTCCCGAGTGTCATAGAGGTGTACAAAGGTGACACGGACCCACGAGAATTCGTACGCGTGTACGAGACCGCCATCGAAGCCGCTGGCGGAGACGACACCACGAAGGCAAAGGGACTCCCCCTCGCATTGCAAGGGGTGGCGCTCTCTTGGTTCTTCACTATCGAGCCGCATTCCATCCACGCGTGGGAGCAGATCCGCGATCGACTATACAACAACTTTCAGGGAAACTACGTCGAGCGCGTCGATGCGGACCAACTCTTCGCAGTCAAGCAAAATCCTGCGGAGAGGCTCCGGGATTACTTCAAGCGCTTCGCGAAGGTACGCCGCCAGGTCAAGGATGTCAATGAAACAACCATCATCAATGCAGCGATACAAGGCCTCCGCCCGGGACCGATGGCTGAATACAACGCGTGCAAGCCAATCAAGACGGTGGCGAAGCTCTTCGATAAGATGGAAGAGTACGCCAGAGCGGAACAGGATGTGCGGCGGCGACACGGCGATGACTCCGACACCAATCAGGCCGAAGGCTCGGCAAAAAATGATGGCTCGCCGAAGGAGGGCTCCTCGAAAGGCAAGCGCAAGTAGGAACAATCGAAGGACGCCCCCGAGCGCAAGGATACCCAGCACAAAGACTCGTCAGCCGACAGGCCCAAATGCGACCAACGCAAATCTCGGAAACCTCACTACGTCTTTGACATCGAGGGTGGCTCCGAAGATAACGCCCCTGCTGGTCGTGGTGGCAGAGGGCGCTGTGGCCGGGGACGGGGGCGCGGGCTGGGTCGCGATGACAGAGCCCACGAAGAGTACAACGATCAGTAGCATGGGCAGTGGTGCGAAGTCCACGGTCAGGGCAACCACAACACGCGTGCGTGCGCCACCATCACAGCGCTCCGACAGAGCATTGCCAGAGACAAAAACCCTGAGGCACGCGCGCTTGTCGTGGCTCACGTCCAACACCCCCAGGACCAAGGAATACAACCCCAGGAAGACCCCCTGCGGATCCAGGCCCATGTGCAGCAACCTCGGGCGGGCCTCCTGCAGTTGCAAGCCCCGGAAGGACCCAGCGCAGGGTCATAAACATCATTTCCGGGGGCTCCTCGTTGGGGTTCGCCTCGACGCGACAGCGGAAGGCCTATGCGAGGAGGCTGCACCACGTCACGGCATACCCAGCGCAGGCGCCGCCGGAGTGCGCACAGCACGAATCACCTTCACGCCCGCTGACGCTGAAGGCGTGGAGTTCCCCCACCAAGATCCCCTGGTCGTCCAGGTCCTCATCGCAGGATGCGAGGTCAGGCGCGTCCTGGTCGACGGAGGAAGCTCCGCGAACATCTTGTTCGCAGCGACCTTCGACCAGATGGGGATCCCCCGAAGTCGATTGGGCCCTTCAGGCATCCCATTGCAGGGCTTCGGAGGTCAACCCCTGCGGGCATTGGGCCAGATATGCCTCCAAGTCTCCTTCGGCCGAGACGACAATGTGAGGAGTGAGGACGCCACCTTCAACATCGTCGACATTTCATACCCCTACAACGCTATATTGCGGCGGCCAACCCTAAACTCTCTCGGGGCAGTCCCACACCACAGCTTCCTATGTATGAAGCTCCCCGGACCGCGGGCCATCATCACCGTCCACGGCGACCAGGATATGGCTCGGCACATAGAGCTCATCACCAGAGGTCCGTACTGCGAGGCTCGACGAAACACCTAGGCTGGGTGTGCAAGCGTGAAGGTCCTTGGCGGAGCAGAGGCTCCCACTGTGCCCCGCCTCATCACCGGGTGGCAACAGCGGCGGCCGTTACCGTCCTTAAGCGGTCAGTGGTCAATATCCTACCTTTTGTAACCGCTCACCCGCGCAAACATGAATTTAATAAAGTTCACCGTTTGCACAAATTTTTTTGTTTCCCGCAAAAAGCATGCGAAGGATTACCTTTGCGCGCACTCTTCATGAGTGTAAACAAAGACACGCGTCCGTGCGCGCACTCTCCGTGAAAAACACGGGCATAAGAATAAATAAAGACACGCGTCCGCGCGCACTCTCCGTGAAAAACACGGGCATGAGTATAAACAAAGACACGCGTCCGCGCGCGCACTCTCCGTGAAAAACACGGGCATGAGTATAAACAAAGACACGCGTCCGCGCGCGCACTCTCTGTGAAAAACACGGGCATGAGTATAAACAAAGACACGCGTCCGCGCGCGCACTCTCCGTGAGAAACACGGGCATGAGTATGAACAAAAACATGCGTTCGCGCCCGCACTCTCTGTGAGAAACACGGGCATGAGTATAAACAAAGACACGCGTTCGCGCCCGCACTCTCCGTGAGAAACACGGGCATGAGTATAAACAAAGACACGCGTTCGCGCGTGCACTCTTTATGAGAAACATGGGCATGAGTATAAACAAAGACGCGTGGGGGACACCTCTACGCGCACTCTACGGAGTATAAATAAGACGTAGCGTCGAGGTCCGCCTCCACACGCAACTTCACCGCCCGCAACGCGCAGAGGCTTGCCTCCGCGCGCAGTCCATGGACTCTAAATAAGACGTAGCACCGAGGTCCGCCTCCGCATGCACTCTACGGAGTATAAATAAAACGTAGCATCGAGGTCCGCCTTCGCACGCAACTTCACCGCCTGCAACACGCGGGGCTTGCCTCCGCGCGCAGTCCACGGACTCTAAATAAGACGTAGCGCCGAGGTTCGCCTCCGCACGCACTCTACGGAGTATAAATAAGACGCGGATGTTGTCCCTGCGCACTCTACTGAGTATAAACAAGACACGGATGCTCCCGCGCACGCATGGGTATTATCTCTATGCATACTCTACGGAGTATAAATAAAGCGTGGTTGATTGTCCCACGCACTCTACGGAGTATAAACAAGACGCGGATGCTCCCGCGCATGCATAGGTAATTTCTATGCGTACTCCCCGGAGTATAAATAACGCGTGGTCTACGATCCCTACGCCATGAGTCTTGACAAGACGCACTAGAGGCTAGCCTCCGCGGGCACTTCGCAGCGATCGCACAAAAGGTAGCAGAGGCTCGCCTCCGTATGCGCCTCACAGCGATCGCGCAAAAGGCAGTCAAGGCTCGCCTCTGCACGTGCCTTGTAAAGTCGGCACGAGGTGTGGCGGCAGCTCACACCCGCGGGCATCACGCGGAGCACCGACAAGCCTTAACAGAGGCTAACCGTGGAGCGCTCGCGCGTGTACCTCGACTAAGGCGCCAGCTCCGCCGCCACCACCACGAAGGGTAGGGGACGGAGCGCTCGCGCGTCTATGTCAACTAAGGCGCCAGCTCCGCTGCCACCACCTCGAAGCTGGTAGGAGACGGAGCGCTCACACGTCTACCGCGACTAAGGCGCCAGCTCCGCTGCCACCACCTCGAAGGGTAGGGGACGGAGCGCTCGCGCGTGTACCCCGACTAAGGCGCCAGCTCCGCTGCCACCACCTCGAAGGGTAGGGGACGGAGCGCTCGCGCGTCTACCCCGACTAAGGTGCTGGCTCCGCTGCCACCACCTCGAGGGGTAGGGGACGGAGCGCTCGCGCGTACACCTCAACGTCGTAAACAAGGATGGAGACACAGGCGAGATTTTTCAGCTAAACCCCCTCCTCCCTGTTATATTCATCCCCAGAAGTCCTGCGACTCCTCGGCCCTCCGCCACCGCCGAAGACGTCATCGGATCACACGGTCAGAAACTAGTAGCCCGCCCGGGTCGGGTAGCTGCTCGAGACATGCGGGCACACAAGTCAGAACACTGGTGAGGCAACTCGCACTTTATTCATAAGACGAAGGGCTTGTTTTACAACGCACACCAATGCACGGAGACCATGGCGTCACACCTGAGGGTTTGCATCGCCCCCGAATTCGCGGGGCCGCCCTCGTCGTGGCGCGGGACTTCGTCCAGCCACAGGCTGAGGTTCCCCTCGTTGTACAGGCTGTTCCGCAACTCCACCCTTGCCGCAGCCTCTCCGATGAACTCCCAGATCCTCTCATGGAAAAATCGCAGAGGGCAGCGAACAACGTGCATGGCATCGGACATCACCCCGGCCCCGGTCGGCAACTCCAAACGAGGATCAGCCAGCTCGCTGACGTGCTGGCAGCCCTGATGTCGCAGGAGTGCGCATACCAAGCACGAGGTCACGTAGGAGCAGTGGTCACCGAAAGTCGTCGCGGAGCTGCGGGCAATGTTGGCCGCATCCCCGATCCGCCGAAGCGTCCGCGACAGATCCTCGGGCCCAATGGAGCGGGGCGGTACTTCAGCGATGAGACCTTCAAGGGTGACCTCCAGGGCCAGCATGGTATCCCACGTAGCCACCGAAGCATCGCCCAGGGTCCGGTCCCGCTCCGCTAGAGATTTGGCAAGCTGCCCCTCTCCTTCTCTAGCGCAGCGATTTCCTGGAGTAGGCCATCTCGCTCCTCTGCGACCTCTCGTCGCGCCGCCTCTGTGGCCGATAACCGCGCTGCCGCCACGAGCGCCTCGGCGTATGACTTCATCTCCGCGCATTCTGCTTCTAAGTCGTTGATACGATCGTCCTTGGCGGAGTGCGTCCCCCTGGCTACGTGCATGGCCTCCTTCTCGCGGGCGTGAGCCGCTTGCAACGCCTGGGCCAAGACGAGGGTCTGCGCGACAAAGGGGTCAGCGAGCCGCTACACGATCGCGTATCGTCACAAGATCAGATACTTACTCGCACTCTCGATACCTCCAGCGCGTCACCGAGGTGCCCCATCCCGTAGGTTGACAGCGCCTGCCGGTCAACGCTGGCGGCCGCATCATCTACGATCCCACGCCACGCCCCCAATGCTTCCGGGGGAGGAACAAAGTCCGCTAAGCTCGGGGGCGCAGGGTTCACGTCGGCAGAATCGGTTGCGCCGGACACCCTTCTCAAAGGAACGCCCCCGCGCCTTGGGGATCGCCCGTCCTCGAGGATGAGTTTTGCTGCAAGAAGATGTGCTAGTCAGTCCTACGAGAACACTGCAAAGCTACACCAAGGTGCGGCAGGGTAACATACCTTCGGTGGCTGACGGCGAACTTCGCCGGGACATCCCCCCAGCCGCGGGTGGGTTAATAGGGGCACCAGCCCCCCATGCGGAGTTGGCCCTGGGGGCCGGGGAGTCTCCGTATCGGGGCCTAGCACCGGCAGCCCCCGCCCCCTGGCTGCAGCGGCCTGCGAGGGGGCCGAAGGGACGCCACGCCGCATGCGGGAGCTTCGGTGTCGGAGTCAGAATCCCACAAGCTTCCAACACGGCTCGCCACGGCAAACCCTCTCGAAGTCTGATGAAGGGGGATTGCAGGCACGGCCGCTTCACCCTGGGAAGAGAAGGTGAGGGCCCCGCCTTGGTAACCGCCGCAGAAGGCTCTACGGTAGCACGGGCGGGGGCCCCAACCTAAGAACCTCCGTGGGAGGCACCTCCGTCTCGGCCGCCATGGTTGGCGAAGACCTCGTTCCACCAGCCTCCGCGAGGGGCAGCTCTGACACTGTCGCCGTCGCAGGCGGCAAATTCACCCCGGTGCCGCCAGCAGATGGGGGCCTCACCTCCCCAACCGTCATGGGCGACGATGCCTCCCCCTCTTGGACGCCCATGGCGCAACCTCGGTCCCCGCCACCACCCGGAGACCTTTCGCCCCCGTCATCTGCGCCCGTCTTCAGGTCCGAATCGGTGTACTTCGCCGAATCAGACTCAGCGCCTGCCGGAGTGGTGGGGGCAACAGCAGCCGCCGTGCAGGGCGTGGTTGCAACCGCGCCCTGCACGACGACTGCTATTGCGGTAGCCCGAGTTCTCCCGCGAGACGGCGCCTTCTTTCCTGGGGCGCCGTCATCTTGCTGTCGCGACTGGCTCGGGGCTGGAGGGGCGCGCTCTGACACGCGAACGCCCAGGGCCTCGCACACGCGGTTTATCTGCCCTAGCCCCCCTCCGCGGTCGCAGCCGCGCGCTGTGCATGCTCCCTGGCTGTATATGGCCCGAGGAACATGTTTACCGCGCGTTCCGCGTCCCCCAAGCGCGTTCCTAGGCGAGACAAGCATGGTCAAACGCGATGCAGCGAGCACGAACGGAAAGGAGGACATAGCCGAAGCTTACGAAGTCCGAAGGGCGCCGGTAGCGAGTAGACGGATGGGCGAACATTGTCATCCCGGAGTTTCCCAGCAGGGAGGCGCCACTCATGGGCGAGCGGCACCACGCCGTACATAATGTATTCCTCGGCGAGGTTGCGCATGTTGAAGTGAGCGGCGACCCCCACGAGTCTTCATGCATACCCAGCGCAAGCACCGCCGGAGTGGGCGCAACATGAAATCACCTTCACGTCCGCTGACACTAAGGGCGTGGAATTCCCCCACCAAGATCCCCTGGTCGTCTAGGTCGTCATCGCAAAATGCGATGTTAGGCGCGTCCTGGTCGATGGAGGAAGCTCCGCGAACATCTTATTCGCAGCGGCCTTCGATCATATGGGGATCCCCTGAAGTCGATTGGGCCGTTCGGGAATCCCATTGCAGGGCTTCGGAGGCCAGCCCCTGCAGGCACTGGGCCAGATATGCCTCCAAGTCTCCTTCGGTCAAGACGATAATGTGAGGAGTGAAGACGCCACCTTCGACGTCGTCGACATTTCGTACCCCTACAATGCCATATTGGGGCGGCCAACCTTAAACTCTCTCGGGGCAGTCCCACACCACGGCTTCCTATGTATAAAGCTCCCCGGACCACGGGCCATCATCACCATCCACGGCGATCAGGATATGGCTCGACGCATACAGTTCGGCACCGGAGGTCTGCACCACGAGCCTCGTCGAAACACCTAGGTCGGGTGTGCAAGCGCGAAGATCCTTGTCGGCCCCGGAAAGCACCCCGCCAGGCCTCCGCGCGGATTGCCTCAGCAGAAGAGGCTACCACTGTGTCCCGCCTCATCACTAGGCAACGACAGCTGCGGCCATTTCCGTCTTTAAGTGGTCAGTGGTCAGTACCCCCCTCTTTTGTAATCGCTCACCCGCGCAAACGGGAATTTAATAAAGTTCACTGTTTGCAAAAAGTTGTTTCCCACAAAAGCGCACGAGGGACTACCTCCGCGCGTACTCCTCCGGAGTATAAACAAAGACACGCGTTCGCGTGCGCACTCTCCATGAAAAACACGGGCATGAGTAGAAACAAAGACACGTGTTCGCGCGCGCACTCTCCGTGAAAAACACGAGCATGAGTACAAACAAAGACACGCGTTCGCGCGCGCACTCTCTGTGAAAGACACGGGTATGAGTATAAACAAAGACACGCGTTCGCGCGCGCACTCTTTGTGAAAATCACGGACATGAGTATAAACAAAGACACGCATTCGCGCGCGCACTCTCCGTGAAAAACACGGGCATGAGTATAAACGAAGACACACGTTCGCGCGCGCGCTCTCTGTGAAAAAAACGGACATGAGTATAAACAAAGACACGCATTTGCGTGCGCACTCTCCATTAAAAACACGGATATGAGTATAAACAAAGACGCGTGGGGGGACGCCTCCGCGCGCACTCTACGGAGTATAAATAAGACGTAGCGTCGAGGTCTGCCTCCGCACGCAACTTCACCGCTCGCAACGCGAGGAGGCTTGCCTCCGCGCGCAGTCTACGGATTCTAAATAAGATGTAGCGTCGAGGTCCGCCTCCGCACGCACTCTACGGAGTATAAATAAGACGTAGCGTCGAGGTCCGCCTCCGCGCGCAACTTCACCGCCTGCAACGCGCGGAGGCTTGCCTCCGCGCGCAGTCCACGGACTCTAAATAAGACGTAGCGCCGAGGTCCGCCTCTGCACGCACTCTACGGAGTATAAATAAGATGTAGCGTCGAGGTCCGCCTCCGCACGCAACTTCACCGCCCGCAACGCGCGTAGGCTTGCCTCTGCGCGCAGTCTACGGACTCTAAATAAGACGTAGCGCCGAGGTCCGCCTCCGCACGCACTCTACGGAGTATAAATAAGACGCAGATGTTGTCCCTGCGCACTCTACTGAGTATAAACAAGACGTGGATGCTCCCGCGCACGCATAGGTATTATCTCTATGCGTACTCTCCGGAGTATAAATAAGGTGTAGTTGATAGTCCCACGCACCTTACTGAGTATAAACAAGACGCGGATGCTCCCACGTACGCATAGGTATTATCTCTATGCGTACTCTCCGGAGTATAAATAAGGCATGGTTGATAGTCTCACACACTCTATGGAGTATAAATAAGACGCGGACGCTACCGCGCACGCATAGGTATTATCCCTATGTGTACTCCCCGGAGTATAAACAACGCGTGGTTGACGATTCCTACACCTTGAGTCTTGATAAGACGCACTAGAGGCTGGCCTCCGCATGCACCTCGCAGCGATTGCGCAAAAGGCAGCAGAGGCTCGCCTCCGCATACACCTCGCAGCGATCATGCAAAAGGCAGTCGAGGCTCGCCTCAGCATGCGCCTTGTAAAGTCGGCATGAGACGTAGCGGCAGCTTACACTCACAAGCATCACGCGGAGCACCGACAAGCCTTAACAGAGGCTAGCCGCGAGGCGGGTCCTGCGGAGAGCAGGTTAACTACGCGGACTAGACCCAGATTGCTGCGTACAAGCGAGCGTGGTGTAGTTTCCTAAATCTACCACGGGACTGCATGGCCGTAAATAAGGATGGAGACACGGGTGATATTTTCCAACTAAAATCCCTTCCCCCCTCCTGTTTATATTCATCAGAAGATGTTTACAAAGGCATGCAATAAAAATGTACAAACAGCCTCGGGTGCTCGAAGCCGCTACTCGGCCGGCTCCTCCTTAATGCGCGTTCGCACCAAGGCTTCACTCGAAGAAGCCCGGCCCGCCCAGAAGTCCAGTGACTCCTCGGCCCTCCGCCAGCGCCAAAGACGCTGTCAGGTCACAAGGTCAGAAACTAGCAGTCAACCCCGGTCGGGTAGCTGCTCAGGACATGCGGGCACACAAGTCAAAACACCGGTGAGGCAACTTGTACTTTATTTATAAGAAAAAGGGGGCTCGTGTTTTACAACGCACACCAACGCATGGAGACTATGGCGTCACACCTGTGGGTTTGCCTCATCCAGCCACAGGCCGAGGTTCCCCTCATTGTACATACTGTTCCGTAGCTCGACCTTCGCCACAGCCTCCCCGATGTACTCCCAGATCCTCTCGTGGAAAAATCGCATGGGGCGGTGAACAGCGCGCACGGCATCAGACATCACCCCGGCCCCGGCCGGCATCTCCAAACGGGGATCAGCCAGCTCGCTGACATGCTAGCAGCCCCTGATGAGGACACGACCTATGGATACAACCATATTTGCTATGCTTGTTGTTCCAATTACAAGAGCTCCTACGCATCGCTTAAATTATAAGGTGAGCTCGTTTCAAAGAGGTTTTACTTTGTTTGATAAAGAACTTATGATATTACATAATGAGGGTTTGTTGCGTTTGTTATTATGTACCGAGATTTATGATGAAGATCATACAATACGTGAGGCTACACATATGCTAAAACCGAGGACAGTTTTCTATCAAGAAGGGGAGGATGATGTGACCACGCCACCAACACACATGACCCTAGCGCCCAATATCAAGATTGAACTAAAGCACCACATCATGTTTGCACCAATTCAAGCAAGAGTTCAACTTGGACACGTTTTGGAATCCAATTCGGCCTCCAGATTAGTTCGGATTCAGCACGACGGCCCAACTTCAAATATGCATAACATTCACATACGGAGTCCGTTTGAGGTCCACGAGTACTCGATAGAAAGCTTTTCTCGTCCTCTTTCCAATGGATCTAGCCTCATCTCCAAATTCCTCCTATGCTTGCCGCAATCACTCGATGAAGGTGTTGCATCACCTATTTGGGTCAATTGGGCCTTGTAATGTTTGGGCCCAAAGGGGAGGTGCACCCCCACCCAGGCCCATACTGTTCATGCATTACTATTCATACAAACAGTACCATAAATAGTACCACCCCCTTTTTCTTAGTTTTGTGTGGCTTCCCCACCCCTATTTAAGGAGGCTGCACCCTTCTAGTTTTCTTGGATTTCGTTTGATTAGTTTTTCCATGGTGAAAACTTTTGTTCTTCGCTTGTGTCGGCTAGACCAACCATAAAGAACCTTCTACGGAATCCCACCTTTTAGCTTAATATAAATATTTGCAATTTCAGATTGCTTGTTATCTTGTTCTTGCGTGTTCTTCGGTTGCATGCAGGAATAGACCTTCGTGGTTAGGTCAATCGCGTTCTTGGCACGGTTGATAACGACTTGGAGTGTGGTTCAGCAATTGCTAAGGCGCAAGCGACGTCGTACGGTTGTAGTCGGGTCGCAAGAGTCACCTCCACCAAAATCGATAGTTATCAATCCTATCGGAAGATCGGGACCCCATCGCCTCATTAGCCCCAGTGTCGCAAGAGCGCGCATATCAGGAACGAGGTCACGTAGGAGCAGTGGTTGCCGAAGGTTGTTGCAGAGTTGCGGGCAATGTTGGCCGCATCCCCGATCCGCTGAAGGGTCCGCGACAACTCTTCGGGCCCGAAGGAGCGGGGCGGCACTGCGGCGATAAGATCTTCAAAGGTAACCTCTAGGGCCAGCATGGCATCCCACGTAGCCACTGAAGCGTCGCCCAGCGTCCGGTCCCGCTCCGCTAGAGATGTAGCAAGCTCGCTCTTCTCCTTCTCTAGCGCAGCGATTTGCTGGAGTAAGCCATCTCGCTCCTCCACAACCTCTTGTCGCGCCACTGCTGTGGCCGATAACTGCACCGCCGCCATGAGCGCCTCGGCGTACGACTTCGTCTCCGCACACTCTGCTTCTAAGTGGCGGATGTGCTCGTCCTTGGCGGAGTACGTCTCCCTGGCTACGCGCAGAGCCTCCTCGATGACCCGCAACCGGTCCTCGAGCGCCCCCTTCTCACGGGCGTGAGCCGCTTGCAACGCCTGGGCCAAGACGAGGGTCTGTACGACAAAGCGGTCAGCGAGCTTCTAAATGACCACACATCATCATAAGGTTAGATACTTACTCTCACTCCTGATACCTCCAGTGCGTCCCCAAGGTGCCCCGTCCCGTAGGTTGACAGCGCCTGCTGGTCAATGCTTGCGGTCGCGTCATCCACGATCCCGCGCCACGCCCCCAACACCTCCGCTAGGCTCGGGTGCGCGGTGTTCGCGTCGCCAGTCTCGGGAGCATCGGACGCCCTTCTCAAAGTAATGTCCCTGCGTCCCGGGGATCGCCCGTCCTCGGGGATGAGTGCCGCTGCAAGGAGATGTACTAACTAGTCCTGTGAGAACACTGCAAAGCTACACCAAGGTATGCCAGGGTAGCCTACCTTCGGTGGTAGGCTCAGACGGGTTAACAGGGCGCCATCCCTCAGACGAGCCGCCACAGGGCCCGGAGTCTCGTGATCGGCCCAACGCCGCAGCCTCGCGCTTGGCCGTGGGCTCGCGAAGGGGCGGAGGACACTGGATATTGGGGCTTCAGTGTCAGAGTCGGGGTCCCACAAGCTCCCAACACGGGCTGCCACGGCGAACCCCCTCGAAGTCCGATGAGGGGGGATCGCAGGCGTGGCCGCTTCGCCTTGGGAGGAAGCGGGGGGCCCGCCTCGGTAGCCACCGCAGAAGGCTCCACAGTAGCAACACTCGCGGGCGTGGGCCCCACCCTAGTAACCTCCGCGGGGTGCACCTCCGTCTCGACCACCATTGTTGGCAGAGACCTCGTTCCACTGGCCCCCGAGGAGGGCGGCTCCGACACTGTCGCCGCCGCAGGCGGTGACTTCGCTCCGGTGCCACCAGCAGACGGTAGCTCCACCGCCGCGGACAGCGGGACTTCCCCCTCCCGGTCATCCATGGCGCACTCTCGGTCCCTGGCACCGCCTGGAGACCTTTCACCCCTGTCATCCGCGCCTGCCGCATCAATGGGGGCAACGGCAGTCGCCGCGCTGGCCGCGGTCATAGAAGCCCGAGTCTTCCCACGAGACGGCGCCTTTTTCCTTGGGCGCCGTCATCTTGGTGTCGCGGCTAGCTCGGGGCCGTAGGGGCACGTTCTGGCACGCGAACGCCCAGGGCCTCGCACACCCGATTTATCCGCCCCAACCCCGCCTCTGCGGTGGCAGCTATACGCTGCTCGTGCTCCCTGGCCATATATGGCCCAAGGAACATGCTTACCGCGCGTTCCGTGTGCTTCAAGCGCATTCCTAGGTGAGGCAAGAAGCATGGGTAAACGCGATGCAGCGAGCATGAATAGAAAGGAGGACACGGCCGAGGCTTACGAAGGTCGGAGGGCGCTGGTAGCGAACAAACAGACGGGCGGACGTTGTCATCCCAGAGTTTCCCGACAGTGAGGCGCCACGCCGTACATAACGTACTCCTCGGCGAGGTCGCGCATGTTGAAGCGGGCGGTGACCCTCACGAGTCTTCGCGCCCTTCGCCTATCCTCGGGGCTGAGCGTTATGCTGGGCGTGGTGTTGAACGCCATCGATTGGCCCGTACACTCGAGGCCGCTACCGCTCGCCACACGGTGGTAGAACCACCGTCTTGTCTAGCCAGACTCCCACTTCGCTCGAGTTGAGTTCGCGGGGAAGAGCTTCCCGCACGGCGACCGCAGAATGAAGTTGATGTGCCGAAGTTCGACAGCGTCCCGTCCTTCTGCTCCTTCGGCTGGCACCGTGCATCGTGCAGATAGATGAACATCGAGGTGCTGGGCCAGCAAGCCTCCGAGCGTAAGGCCCAGCTATACACGGCAAGGTGAGCCAGCGCGTTCGGAGTCAGTTGCGCCAGCTCCAACCCAAAGGTCCGCAACACATCGCCAACGACCATCGCGGCCAGGATGTGCAGCCCGGCTTCAAAGTAGGCGGCGAAAACGATCGCCTCCGACTCCTCAAGTCGCGGTTCCGCCTCGTCATCGGCGGGTAGCTGCACCGCCTGGCGGTCCGCCAGCTTCCCCTCACGCAGCAGTGTACGGATTGTCTCCTCCGTCATGAGCGTCGGACCCAAGGCGCCGGAGTACGGGCCCTCCTTCCTCTCCGTCGCCACCCACCACTTGTCTGCCACTGCCGGGTCGCACCCCTTGAGCGTGTACTCCACCTCAAGCGTCGAGGACCGCCGGCGGATGGCGTAGTTGCTTACCATTTGAGCATGCTCATCACCGCGCGCCATCGTTATCCGGAAGCCGGACGACGGTGCAAGGGAAGGGCGGTGGCAAGAAAAGCAAAGCAAAGCAGGAGACAAGACGGACGATCAGAAAGTGTGTAGAGGAGGCGCAGATGTGGACCCCTCATCTCCCGCACCGCTGGTAAGCGTAACCGACGGATGACGAACCGCTCGCCTCCCCACGACCGGAGCCAAAGCGTCGCGACCGAAGACGAAGCGTCGCGACCGTCCACGCGAGTCGGGCATGACCGCGATCGTACAAAGACCTGTCAGCGCACGACGCGCCAATAGCGCCCCGCCGCGTGTTGGCTCCCACCAGGCGTAAATGCAGGCCATGCGACACAGTGCAGCCCTCGGCGCGTGTCGGCGCGATTCTCGAGACCAATCAACCGCAACAGCTTCGACGGGGTCTCCGTCCCAGCAGCGAGGCCCTGGCTTCGACTTCGGCTCCATCCCCGTGAAGGGACATCTTGCTGGGATGGCACGAAGCAGTTGAAAGTCACTGCGATTCCGAAGTCCGCGCAACCCTCCGGCCTCCGCCAGCGAAGGGCCAACCCCCGCGCCCTCATGATCGAGGAAGAAAAGTAGGCCCATTCGTGAGAAGGTGACTGCATGCCGCGGCAGAGCGTACCTGGTGGGCCACAAAGCTCGGCATCAAGTCCATGTAAACTCCAAGCCTTCGGATGCCGAAGGCCCAAACGAACCGTGCGCTCAGTCGAGAAGCGAGATCGGCCATCGTCAGTAGGCTCTGACCGAACTCTCATAAATAGGCCTCCATCATTCCATTACCATCCTTTGCCATGAAAGAGTGTGCATGGACTGAGGAAGACCTATCTACGAGGGCACGATCACCCTAGCCGCCCCCTCGAACACGCGCATATGCGGCAAAGACAACAGCAATGCCGGCGGACCACAGCGCGGCGCGGGGCAGATTTAAGATAAGTTTTTTCCAAAACTCGAGAATAGGCATCCTTCTGTTCATCAACATTCTATGACAATGCCCATCCGCGCTAATCCTGCCGCAAAACAGTCCCCTCAAAGAATGCAGATGAACAGAGGCAGCCTATTTTCGAGCCAAGATCATTCCAGCCGTACCCGGGCGTGGCCCTATGAAGAGTGGTGTAGGACGACGGTGTATATATATATACTTGTTGCGTCCCGGAGCTGACGGGAACCTCAACCGGCGGTCGCACAAGCAGAAGCGCGACCGGCGAGAGCCCGGCGGTTCGGCTGCCTACGATCAAGAAGCGCATCCGCTGGCAACTGGGGGCGTGCACTGGTAGGTGGGCAGACGGTGCACGACACGCCCATGGCACCCCGCCACGTGTCCCACCCTTCTAGGGAAGGGGCGAACGGCCGCGGTCGTGCGACCGCTGACAGCACACGACGCGCCAATCATGGCCCGCCGCATGCACACCCCGAGTGGAAAGCACGTGCGGCCGCAGCGACCGCTCCCGCCATCCTGTGGGCCGCGATTCCAGGAGCCATTAAGGCGCACTACCAGACTGCGGAGCCGCACCCACCTCGCGCCCAGGAAAAGCCATTGGCGCGAGGTCTGCCTCCGCTCCAACTTCGACTTCGCAGCCCAAAGAACCCGAGGCTGAGGGTGGCCCGGGCAACTACCGACCCCGCCAAGACGGATGCGATTTCGACTCCGACTTCGACCCCGATTTCGACTCTGACTTCAACCCGGATTTCAACTCCGACTCCTACACCGACGTCGGCCCCGATCTCGATGTCGAACTTGACTTCGATCTTTGGCCTGGAGGGCAACCTCGACCCCACTACTGCAGGGCCCTGTGGATGACGAAAACTTCACCAACCCGCCCAGCACCATACCCTCGTGGCAGGGCGAACACTACACCAAGCAATAAGGCTCCGCCGAACGTTGGGAAAGCTCACAGGCCGCAGGGACGGAGGGGGCCAAAGGGCTCGGCAACATGGCTTCGGCCCGTGAAGCCCTTAACCATGAGTGCTCCTGTTGTAGGGGTGGCTCCCACCTAAGCCTAGCAGGCCTGTTAGAGGAATGTAAGGTCCAAAATGGGACATGTGTAATGACATAAGTGCCCCTGAGGGGAATACTCAGATGTAAGGGTATAATTGTAAAAGCACTCCCCATGTGGATATATATACAACACAGACCACGGGGAGAAACCCTAAGCCATTGCTCACCTAACTCTCCACTACCATACTCTCTCTCTCTCTCTGTTTGGTCTGTAACCACAACACCCACCATCGTCGGCGTTGATTGAGCACTGCCTTGTGCATTGGGTCAAGGACGAGGAGGAGGAGGAGAATAGCAAGGAGGAGGAGAACAGCAAAGATGAGAACAGCAAGAAGGAGAACAGAAAGGACGCTGGGTTCTAGTGATTATTTATAGGGGAGGGAGTGCAAAATTTTTTGGCGCGAGGACAGAGAGGCAGAGCTACGATCCGTGGGGTGAGAATTGGTGGATTTCTATTGGCTAGGATTGGGTTGAGGAGGATCGACGGGCCCAGCGGTCAGATTATCACAGACGGTTGGTAGCTAGAACCGTCTGTGATGAATGAATATCACAGATGGTTCTATATGCCAACCGTCTGTAAATTATGGTACAAAATTTTATATACCAATACAATATAAACAACTAGTCTGAAAAGATAAAATAGCAAAGTTTTATATGGCTTATATATACTCATTTGAAAGGTTTCACTGAGATCTACAACTTTTCAGTTGAAGCAAAATCTAAATTCTGAAAGGAAGACAAAGAAAAAGGGCAAAAACAGAAACCAAAAATTTGCGACGCAGGTTTAGGTCCAAAGATGGCTGATTTTCGGGGCCTTGGAGGGCGACTAGTGCAAGCAGGTTGTTTTTTGGATCGGGCTCGTCGTTAGTTTTCAAACGAGTACAAGAACATCGAAAACGGACACCGTATGCAAAAGTTATGTCCGTTTTACTGAAGGTGTCTCAAAACTGAATCCTACTCCGTCTCAGGCGGGAAATTATGAAATTTTGGAGAATTGCAAGGCGGGAAACATATCACAGACGGTTCTTATCGATGAACCGCCTGTGATATTCCAGTATCACAGACGATTTTTAATAAAAAGCGGTCAGTGATAATTCTAGATTATCACAGACGGTTTTTAGTAAAAAGCCGTCTGTGATAATTCAGATATCGCGAGGCGGTTTTAAATAAAACCGCTCAGGATATCGAATATCGCGACGGTTCATCGATAAGAACTGTCTATGATACTCATTTTCTCCAACGCCATCAACACAGACGGTGTCCAAATTAAAACCGTCTGTGTTAGTGTCGGTCACAGACGGTTTTGTCAAACTGTCTGTGATTTAGCGTCTAGTATTAGGCTTTCTGTAGTAGTGTTTGACCATCGATTTCCATAAAAATTTATTGCTTCTAATAAAAATAATTATATATTATGGAAGTACATTTCACATTAGATCTAGTAATACCAATTTTATGTTGTCAATTGTGGTGATTTTTTATATATGATGATCAAATCTAAAAATAATTAACGGGCACAAATTCTAAAACACTTAAATTGGAATCGGAGGTAGTATTATCCACTCCACTGAAATATCATAAACCGATACCAGGATCCCAGGCTGACTGCGTTTGTGTCAGAATTCTGAATTCTGATCAATATACTAGAGTTGCCTACCAGCAAACAAACCTGCAGGCACAAGAAAATTTCTGGTCTGCAGACTGGTCGATACTAAGCATAACATAAAGTAGTCTTACCTCATAAATAAACTAGCACATTATCTACCCTACTCTATAATACACCAAAATTTTCTTTACTAAATCCACCCCTTCAACCACCCTCACAGTCATGCCTAATCTAAGTCCACCCAGATTTGTGTACCAAAATAATCCAACTCTATACAAATGAATGGCTTAGATCTCTCTTTAAACCTTATTCTCTTACTCATTGAAGATCCTAAGGTCAAAATTATTTGGATCATGCACATCAGTGAACCGGTACCACCCCGCGCCCCGCGCCCCACGCACGCGCCCCGACCCTCCCTCCCACCCCGCGCCCGCCCCCGACCCTCCCTCGCACCACGCACGCGCCCCCTCCCCTCCCTCCCACCCCGCGCCGCCGACCCTCCTCCCCACCCCGCGCGCCTCCTCCCCTCCTCCCACCCCGCGCCGCATCCCATCCCAATCCACGCCCACCTTCCACGAAACCCAAACCCTAACGCGTCCACCTCGGGCGGCGGCGGCGGCGGTCGCATGCTGCGGCGTGAGGAATAAGAGGAGGAGGGGCAGAGGAGGGAGAGGGCAACTGCGAGGCGGCGGCTACTGCTGTTGCGGCGTGAGGAATTAGAGGAGGAGAGGCAGAGGAGGGAGAGGGCAACTGCGAGGCGGCGGCGGCGGTGGCGGCGAGCACGATGTCGCGGCGGTGTGCGGGAAGCGGGCCCCCTCCTCCTGGAGGAGCTCCCACACGGCGGCGTCCTCCGCCTCCAGCGGGCCGCTTCGCGGCGGCGGCGGCCTCTCTCGCCTCCCCGCGGCGCCGCTGCCGACCGAGCTCGTCGCCGCTGTGTTCGCGCGCGTTCCTCCGTGAGCCTTGAGGTGATGCGACCGCCGAATCCCACGGCTCCAAGCCCGACATCTCCTTCGCCGGCCGCCACCGCAAGCGCCATCGCCGCATGCTTCGCCGAGTTACGCCCTACCCACACTTGGCTTCGCTGGCCGGATCTCCTAGATCTTGCCGCTTCGATCACCCGCTCGCTCCGCCGCTTCTTCATTTCTTGCCTCGCCGGATCGCCCATAGCTTAATTTCTTGCCTCGTAGGATCAGAAATGTCAAATCTTGGCTGTTCGCCTCTAGGATCACGCCGCCAATGCCCTCCCCTTTGGTCTGCCATGCCAGCCCTCTTGCTTTGGTGGTTTCAGGGGATCATCATATCATGCATTCATACCCTATTCGTGTTCTTGTTGTTACATTGCCTAATTTTATTTATTTAATTTTGGTTCCAGTTGTACGATTCCCTGGACACGGCCAAGGTCAGTGCAGTGCGAAGAACGCCGCCCGCCGGGGGCGCCTCGTGGCCGCGCGCTAAGTACCGCGGCTGCTCGGCACCGCCACCACCATCGCCGGGAGGAAGGTGCGGCCGCGCTCTGGAAGGGCATCGTAGATCCATTGCCAGGTGATGCGAGGATTTCTTACTCACTGAAGATCCATTGCATGACTATAGAGAACCAGTGCCATTTTTTAGCTAGGAAGATAAAACTCACACCTGGTGATTATGCGTAGTTTTTAGTTGTGAATATGGGAAACCCAGGAGCAACATTCAGATGTTGATGGTTGTAAAAAAAAGTATATCAAATAACACAGGAATCGCACATTAGCTCAATCTAGCCTAATATCATTCGAGACCTCGGAGGATATGATGTTTGCATTATTTTTGTTGGTACGACCTTTTGGATGCTCTTGTAACACATTTCTTCCGGGCAAACCAAATTGTAAAGTGGACGTGACAATTAATGTTCCTGGATTAGTAATTTAGTATAAGCTTTTTAGTATGTATACCAAGGATAGTAAGTAACGGTTTTGATTTTCGAAGTTCTGTATAGTTCCATACATACTTTGGTTGTACGATATTTATCTTCATAAGAGATTCTGTTTCTTTTCCAACATTTGTGGCTGTTATCAATTTGGTAGTAACTGTGCTTTGTGGAATTACAAGTTTACAACCGTTGATAATTGGATTCAGGATATGTGTTGAATACGGATGATGTTTTCTGAGGCACATTCTTTTAACTTATCGATCAGTAATGCATATTAATGATGCTTCTTGATATGTGTTATTTCGCTTCTACTCGGATAATATATTTCCCTATGCGAGTTTTAAGAAAAACTATAGAGATCGTGTTTATGTTTGTACATTTGGTGAGGATGACACATCGAAAAGAGAGTAGTTTATCTGATCACCAATGAGGACAAAAGATTGTTGATGGTAAGAAATTTCCTGTTGAAAGTGGCACAAGCTTCATATCTTTTTCTGTCCACGATAATTCTATTTTTGCTACTGACTGCCTCTGCCTTTTCTGTTTGACTTTAAATTGAATGATGCCAGGTCGCTTTTGAAATTTGCATGTATGCTTTCCTTTGATTTTGAATTGAATAGGCACAAGCTACAGAACATCATTATTCATATAATCATTAGTAATAAGATGTGCAGGAAGATGTGCAGGAAGATCTACTCAGAAGCAGGGAAACAAGAGTCAAATCAGCAGTAGGAATCCGCCATGTCATTGATCTTCTTGCCTCAGAAAGGAAATTGATTGTCGGTCATAGTTGTTTCCTAGGTACACTATCTTTTTTTTTCCTTAAAGATACTTTTATGATAAGGAACTTTGCAGTTGTCACATCTGGTGAGATTTGCCCATACACCGAGATAATGATTTCCAATCGTAGAAATTTCCTCGCGGTTGTATTTGGAATTTGGGCTGGTAGATCAGTAGATGACTGACTGAATTGACGTTAATTTTTCTAGCACTAACTCTTGAGCTTCTTCTGACCGTCTCTATTGTGTAAAACAGTCATTGCACAAGTCTACAGCAAATTTGTTGGTCCTCTTCGCCAACAACTTTACAAGGAAATTGAGGTTAACCCTAACATGCGTAAATTATAATGTTAGGCCCCTCAACTTTGTTACTGTGTTGACTAATCACTACTTCACCGGTGTTATCTTTATTTTAACTCTATTTGATATTTGCGCAGTTCCAGCAAGCTGAAGACACAGTCAACAAACTTGATTTGGATGGGCTTGTTGTCATTGGTGGTGATGATTCAAACACCAACGCATGCCTCCTTGCTGAATACTTCAGGTTGGGGTGTAAGACTGCAACACATTCTTTTGCTTCACTTGAACGATTTTTTTTTGTTGCTGTTAATGCCTCAAGCTTTTTTGTACTATCAAGTGTTTTGATTTTCGTTCTACAATGTTGTAGCTTGTGCATACATACGTACGTACGTACATACTGCACATACACACGAGTAATGAATGTTGCCGTGTGTATGTGGGCATGAAGTATAGAGTGGAAAGGATCTGTGGTCACCGCCACCGCGATCGGGTAATGAATGTTTGAAATGAACCTTTTATGTTTCTTGCGATTAATTGAGCCTTACATGAAGGAAAAATCATCCGCCTAACCGGCTTCATGTATCTCATTATTGTTTGGTTCGGCATAGATGGCGGCGGTGAGCCAAGGTGGCATAGGTGTCGAGCTCTTGTGCAATGCAACTCAGACTTGTTTTTTCCCTAGCTCGCGAGATCTGGGTATGGGCGGTGGGGAGGATGGAATTGGGTTCCGTTTCATGTGCTTTTCGTGTTTTTGGGGTCTCGGTGTGGTTCTAAGCTTGACTTAGGCAATGCCACCGAGGAATTTGAGTGTCTCACAGGTTCCGTGTTTTGGGGGCCAAAGGTTTCGTGCTTTGCTGGGAATTGGCTGCTTTCATTGTGATTTATGCGCAATGTGGGGAATTTCGGTTGTTCATGAGGAATTCTATGTAAGGGTTGCGTTGAATTGGTGGTAGCTCGTGTTCTTTATGGAGTAAACTGTTGACCTTTGTCAATTTTGAGTTAGCCCGTGATTAGTTTTGGGTTCTTCATCGTTGGTCATTGATTTTCTCTATTATGTAGGGGTTTCAATCTTTGCTTGAACTTCTCTTGGTTACTTGGACATGAGCTCAAAGTTATGGGTTTCATGGGATTTATATACTGATGGAATTAGTGGATTTGACCCAATGCCGGTGTAAAATGTTGAAATTTATCGTTGGGTGTGAACTCTTGAGTTATTCATGGGGTTGTGTTGGTATTTTGATGTTTGGGAAGTTTAGCTTTCACCGATACTTTGAATTTTAGTGCTTCTCGTGTGTGTGTTGATCCAGGGATGCAAAAGTAAACGTTTGGTCTTGGGTTGAGTTATTGGGTTTAAGATTTCTAGGACTTGTGCTCGAATTTGAGTGCTTGATTTCATTTGGACCTCGAATGTAGGTCATGTCTGTGTAGGTAATTTGAACCAATACAGTGTAAGTCATTTGAACCAATAATCGAACAGAGATGTGTCATTTTTGTATGTGTGATTGGCTAGACTTTAGGGCCGATATCATTATACGTGTGTTTGTTGTTTGCTTTTGTGGATTTAAGAACTTAATTGGTCCTATAAAGGAATTTATCTTTGCATGGTATTTCAATGTTTTGCTCTGGAAATTTTGTCTATTTTACCTTACATTGTGCGCAGTCACTTGCCCTACCATGAGAGCATGGTGATCAAATATGATGGTAATTGTTTAGAACCTGTTGTAGAACTATTGCTCAGTAGGACCTGTTTTAATATGATCATGATTCCTTTTTGTACCATGGGGAATTGGCGCTTCTTCATTTTGGTTGGTTTGAATTAGTTCTGTTCTTCTTATGAGGGATTGACTCAGTACGTGAGCACATCTTTGGCCGTTGCTCTTGTTCTCCCAAGTGAAGTCAGATGTGAAAATGATAAATAATGCATGCTGTCCTGCATGTGCAAATTCAACTAGAATTGCCTTTGCTACAAACTTCGAAATTACACCTGTCTTTTCTTAGGAGAATATTTTTAGTTTTGGTGTTTCCAGTGGCTTTTTTCTTTTTATTTTTTGCTCTGCTGTTGCAACACTGTAGTCTCCAGATGGCTACCCTTTATTGTATCCACTTGTTCCTTAATTTGATCTTGATATAATGTGTACTGGACATTTGCAGGTTGCTGCTTCCTGATCTGTCCATAAAGGGTGGAGGCTGAGAAGGCAGTGAATGCATATCACAACAAGTGCACACTTCCTAGGGTATGTGGACACAACTAGAAATGCATATCAGAACCCTCTGAAGTATTCCTTTTTGGATTAGGAATTGTTGGGACCTTTTGAATGATCTTCAGATAGCGCTATCCTCCAGTTGTTGCTACTTTCTGTTACTTCCTCTTTTACTTCCTTCAGATAGTATAAAGATTGAGGCTGCCCATCTTATATTCATATACCATCATCTTATATTCAGATAGCAGTTAGATATTAATTCCACTTGTTCCTTACTTTGAAGCTCTATATTTCATTCTTAATCTTGTTTATATCAGTGTAGACTTAGATATGCACGTTTCTTCTTGAGAAACTAAAATTTTATTTTGAGACACTGCCTCAAGTGAGTCTTTCTATGGTATACTATTGCAGTTAATGGATGAAAAATTGCAATGATTACTTTTCAAGTGAATCTCTCTGATGATTAGACAATTCATGTATTTTGTGCTTGTCGACACTTACGTGCTCATCTCATCTCAACCCTTTGTTTGTTTAGTTTGCATGCTAATCGCGTGTTGATTGTAACCATCCTTTCTTGCATGTTGGCACTTGGCGGGAGAAATTCCAGGACTATCTTTGCCGTGAAGGTGAGAGGTCGAGAAGCGTGACAGAGCCGCAATGGCGAGAACTAGCGAAAAGCCTAACCCAATTTCGACGGCACAACATGTTAATTAGACATGGGATGTGTTTCTCTGTACTAGAACAAATTTTCTCCTAGAAAGCGATCCCTCCAATGGCTTTGGCTTTCCGAACCAAGCGCCTCGTAATAAATACATGATCATCCCCAAGCCCGTGTTTTCCTTGGAACATGAGTGTGCCTAATGTCCGAACTCTGATTTCTTTGCTGCGGTTTTTCGGTTATACTGTTGTAGAATAAAAAAGGTTATACCATTGTAGTATAATTAAATGTTTTGCCGTAGCGTTAGCACGGGCACACTACTAGTTAGCTTAAAGTTGATGTGTTTGTTTTGTACAAGAAAAACGAAGGTTGGTGCAGTAAACCAAAACAAATACCTCCCCAATTCCAGCATCCTGCTCTTCAAATCTCTGAACAAATCCATGACTGGTCCCATCGTATGGCACAACAAATTAAAACCTACTCTACAAGACATCATATATATATATATATATATATATATATATATATATATATATATATATAGTTGATCTCTTCCCCAACTAACTTAAGAAAATAACAACATGTTGTTCGTCCAAGCTTGCTCACATGCATGGCTAAGGGCAGTCTCAGTGCAAAAACCACTTAAGTAGTTTCTATCTATGCCATATCATATAGACACTACTTTAGACACTATTGTCTCCAATGCACCATGTCTATTTATAACCCAAGCAATTAATTAAGCATCAAAATCTCTCTCTCCTCTCCACCAATCATAATTTTTCTCCATCTATCATGAAGATACCACCATCTCTCCAATGCAAAATTTGGTAGTGTCTATTGCATTGGTTTTCTTATAAAAACTAGGTCTTGCATGAAACCCAGTTTATTCCTCTTTTTCTTCTCTCTCTTATTTAATATAGCGTCACATCATCTAAAACTCCTACATGACAATCTAATTAATGCCATAGACACCCTAAGTAGAAGCTATATATACACACATAGCCCCACAAAGAAAGAGCCCCATTATCCCCACTCCAGGATCGAGGACAATAATTTTTGTTGTAGCATTGAGTAAACTATGATTGGGCACATCATGCATTCATTCATGCCTTTGCCAGCCTACAAGCCCTAGGACTGTTCATATCCTCCAGCACTGGTAAAGACAAAGGAGGGTTCAAACCCTCGGAGAAAGAGATGCAAATAAAACAATGGTATCTTTGACTTAACAAGGAGAGAGCATGAGAGATGATAGTTGTCTCACCTGGAGTCCAGTGCAAATGTCTTAGGCAATCCAGATTATATGTTTCTTTCTACTCTATGTCGCATGCCATGTATCGAGCAGGGCTGATTAGGCTTAAGTTCGATTCAACATATAATACAGGTATTGCCAAAATATAATACCTAGGTTTTGACTTCTCAGGCCTAAACAAAAACCTAATGTTGTGAGATTATGTTTTGAAAGATATAGGCCACATAACACTAGAATCTGTGGTTTAAATGGGACAGACTTCTGTTGTTGTATTTGTGTGGTGCTTGATTCGAAAGTTAATTAGTTGTCCATAAGAAGATAGGAATACTAGTTTATCGACCTTTCAGCATAGCATGTCGTGATTTTTGGCTAAAAATAATAGTAGTTGAAAAGGTGGCTTTAGAATGAGGAGACGAGCGGTAAGAAAAGTGGGGAGAGATACGTGTACGAGGCAGGAGCGAGAGAAATGGAGTGCGTGATACGCTCGTAACCCATGTCTTATCCCTAGAGCAAGACGGAAGCGAGAGAAATAGGGAAACCGTTTTGGGAAGCCGGGTATTTATATTAGATTCTGATTTCTCCAAGTAGAAGCTAGAAATAGAGGCCAATAGCTTATACATACACACATTATCTCCGGACACATAGTCATAGGATTTATCAAAAGTTTTTACTTCCATAATATATGTTTTTTGGGAGGTGATTTCATGTTATTTCAAATAATGAATTACACAAATATTAAAGTGCCCTTCAGAGCATCCACAGTGTGACTATTTTGTGGACTCTAATAAGAGAGAGAAGACATTGAAAGCTGCTTCTAAACACTGCACACAATAGCCTCCAAGCAAATTTACATAGCATTGCCTCTAGGGCTAGAGATTGCCTCCAGCGAATAAAAAAATTCTGTGGCCCCACCTATCAATTGGGTTGAATGGGATGTGGAGTAGTGATTGAGATGGATGGAAACTGAGTAGGCTTTTTTTTTTTTTGCTTTTTTATTATAGCTGCGAACTCTATCTTAGAAGTAGCAGTAGTAGTTTTCATACATTATATAAAATTGTGCTAAGCTTACAGGCTATTACAGGCTATCTACGGGTCCTAGATTAGAGGCTATGTAGCCTCTAAACATTGTGAATGCCCTAAGGATGGATTAAAGCTATTTACCCCTTGATTGATGCTTTAATATTTGTGCATATTTATGTGCGTGAAAAGTATGGAATCATTATTTTTATACATCCAATCTAAATATTCGCAACAACGTTATTGGTCAACGCACAAATTTAGTTTGACAACACACTTAGAGCATCTCCAATAGTATGAGCTAGTTACTAACTCTAAGACAACTTCTCCAATAGTACTAACTTTTAGCATATAGCTCATAACATAAATAGCATCGTATGACACTCTCACATATTCTTGGAATGTGTGTATGAGACTAGCTCATGATCAAGAGATAGCTTTTCTCTCTCTTCTATTAAAATATGAAATAATATGCTTAGAGCTAGCTCATAAGTCATTGTTGGAGATGCTCTTACGTCAGTGACACTTTTGTTGTCTATGAGTAAAGTAAAATTCTTAATTTAGAAAGTTTTCTCTCAGTTAATTCCATTCCTTCTACACTTTACTGTTGCTATCCCTCTCTGTCACCGCATGCATTCATTTTGTTCAATTTTGCTCACCATAGTAGGATTCTGGTGGGAATTCTTCATGAAACCTCATGTTCCGCTCGAGTGGATGCTTTGGTATGATATTCCTAACTACAAAATTCCTTCATTCCAAACTAAACCACGGCATACATAGTTTCCCTATAAAATCCATATAATAATCTTTCATACAAAATGTACCAAATTTGTTGATGATGAAAAATGTACCAAATATGTTGATGATGAAATCAACAACTACCCTGGGGCTGGTTAGGGTGTGGATGTCCGAGCTGTTGTTGCTGTTCGTGGCCGTGGAGTGGCTACACAAGCGTTGCAACGAGGAGGAGGTCCTTACGGACGAGGCTACAGCCCCCGTGTGCACAACAATGACCACAATTGGCAAGCTACTTGTGAATATGAAGATGCTTATGTTGACAATGAAGGTTATAGACAGCCACCACCACTCCTTCATAATGATGCCCATGGCAATGATGGTCACTATCATGGTCATCGTGATTGAAATGATCTAGATAGTGCTACTCAAATCAAGTTGAGTGTTCCAAAGTTCACAGAAAAAGAAGACCCTGATACACATTTTGATTGGAATGAACAATGCGATCAGATTTTTTCTGTGCACAATCTCTCTTATGCAAAGCGGGTACATCAAGTTTGTGTGGAATTCTCTGGTTATGCATTAACTTGGTGGAACCAATTATAGGAAAACCAACTTCAATTGGGTCGGGATCATATTAACACATGGGAAGAAATCAAGCACATGATGAGACGTTGTTTTGTTCCATCTCAATATCAGCGAGAACTCCGAAACAGGCTGCAATGTCTTACTCAAGGATCATGTACGGTGGATGAATACTATAAGGAGATGGAAACACTTCTGATTCGCACTAGAATTCAAGAAGATGCAAAGTCTAATATGGTGAGATTTTTTATGGTCTTAATGAAGAAATTTTAGATACCATTGAGATGTTTCCTTATAACACTCTCTAGGACCTAGTGGACCAGGCTAAGCGTACTGAAAGAAAAGTTTAGTGCCATGGTCATGATCATCCTTCTTTGAGCTGTTCCTCTGCAGCACCTTGGCGTCATTCACATCAGGGTCAATCTAATGCTAGCTCCTGATCTTAGAGCACACCGCACAATACGGATTTTCCTACTACTAGTAGAAGGCAATCAGCTTCTTTGGCATCATCACCTTCACCTTGCAATGGTAATAGATGTCTAGTTGCATCCACAGGAGCATCTTCAACCACTCCGGCTGTGGCACCTTCTAGATGCAACAGAGAAATTGAGTGTTTCAAGTGCAAGGGTGAGGGCACATTTCTTCTGAGTGCCCTAGCAAGAGGGTCTTGATTGTTAATGAACAATGAGAGTTGGAATCTGAGAGTGACACTGAGAAAGATGAAATACATGATGAAGAGGCTGACATGGGTGACGAGGTTGATTATGATATTTAAGCTGATGAGGAAGATAATAATTGTTTTATTTCTTGCTGAGTGCTTAGCGTCAATGTAGTGAAAGAGGAGAAGGGATAGCGACATAACATCTTCCACACTTGCGGCACTATCAAAGGAAAGATATGTCAGATCATTATTTACAATGGAAGTTGTAATAATATTGCTACTTCAGATTTTGTGAGTAGCAGATTTTGTGGAAAGATTGAGCCTAAAACAGTGACACCATCCCAGCCTGTACAAGATGCAATGGCTCAATGATTGTTGTTTACTGCGAGTTAACAATATTGTGTCAGTCCAGTTCTCTATTGCGAAGTTCCATGATCTGGAGTGTAATATTGTTCCAATGCAAGCATGCTAATTGTTGTTGGGACGTCCTTGGTTGTTTGATCATGATGTTCAATTAGTAGCCGAGCTAATCGACTTTTTTCTTATACAAAGGGGAGCGCATCTCTTTGCTTCCTTTAACATCGAAGGAAATTTGGATGGATGATCTGAAAAGAACAGAGAGAGAGCGAGAAACACTTGAGTGAGAACCACCAACATAGTAAGCGAGTGAATCCAAAGCCAAATAAAACCCCCACAGCTAAAAGTAACCAAGCCATAGGGAAAAGTGGGTTTAGTCATGATGGTTAGGAAGGGGGATACAAGAAAATTGAGATAACCCAATTCTACATTCTTTGAACTCTTATACAAAGAAAACTTTTATCCACTAATGAGTTACCCTCTACTTTGCCTAGTTCTATTCTTGATCTTTTGCTGAGCTATGAGGATGTCTTTCCTGATGAAGTACCACCCGGGCTGCCACCCAAGTGAGGCATTGAACATCAGATTGACTTGGTACCAGGTACTCCACTACCCAACCGACAACCATATTGCACCAATCTAGAGGAGACAAAGGAAATACAACGCCAAGTTCAAGATCTCTTCGAAAGAAATTATGTAAAGGAAAGTCTTTTTCCTTGTGTTGTACATGTTCTTTTAGTTCCAAAGAAAGATGGATCTTGAAGAATGTGTCAAGATTGTAGAGCCATTAATAACATAACTATGAGGTATAGACATCCCATACCTAGACTCGATGACCTGCTTGATGAGCTTAGTGGTTCTGTTATTTTCTCCAAAAGTGATTTGTGAAGTGGTTATCACCAAATTAGGATGAAAGAGGGTGGTGAATGGAAAACAGCATTCAAAATAAAATTCTGTTTCCGCTGCTGCATATTATTGTTTTCGACCTGATAGGCCCATGAGTATGTCCACTAATATATTTATGCTTTCGCATGATATGTATATCTGTGAGCACTATCTAGTGATCCAGAAAATAGTGCGGTGGAATCACAGAGGATTCTGGATTGTAAAATCTGGGTTCGACAATCTACCTCACCTCTCCTTGATGGTGACAAAGGTGGTGACACGGTGACGATGACCATGGTGAGGTGCCTATGTCTCCCTTCCCTACTCCCCCCTCTCCTTGTCCCCTGTGGTGGTGGCCTTGGCCCAAATCTGAGCCAACGATGATCATGATGACCGGGGTGGCACGATTTCCCTCCCCTCTCTTCGAAGGCGACGAAGGTGGCGGCACGGTGACGATGACCACGACAAGATGCCTCTATCTCCCTCCCCTACTACAGCCATCGACATCGAGTCATCGACACTATGTTGAGCCGAGCTTTTTGTTCCGTGCTGGCCCAAGCATGGCCCAATGCAGTGCGTCGTGTCGCCCAACGTGTCCGATTCCCAGGCCTAGCCCAAGCATAGTGCCATGCCGCCCGGCCTATACTTAGGGTTGTAAACGAGCCGAGCTCGAGCGAGCTTGGCCTTCTAGGCTCGAGTTCGGTAGAAGCTCGAGCCGAGTTCGAGTTGGGGTCCGAGCCTGGACCTGGGCTCGAGCTCGGTTCGTCCTAAGCTCGAGTAGGCTCGAGCTCGGCTCGTTGAAGCTCGATAACAATTAAAATAATTTATTATGCACTATTTTTCAATAATAAGAAAAATTTAAATTCGAGCTCGGCTCTAATAAGCTCGATAACAGTCAAAATAATTCAAATACACACTAATTTTCAATAATAAGACAAGCTCGAGCTCGAGTTCGGTTCGAGTAAGCTCAGTAAGAATTAATATGTATTACTATTTAAGCTCAAATCGGGGCTCGCGGACTATTCGAGCTCGGCTCGGTAAAGCTCGCGAGTTCGATATCAAGCTCGAGTTCGGCTCGTTTAAAATTCGAACCGAGCTCGAATCGAGCCTAGAACGAGCCGAACTCGAGTAGCTCGCGAACTTCGAGCTTTTTTACAGCCCTAACTATACTGTTTCATGCCGTGCTGGCCTGAGCACGGCCCAATACAGCGTGTTGTGCCACCCAGCGTGCCCGATTCCTAGGACCAGCCTAGGCATTAGTGCCCTACCGGCCCGGCCCATACTGTTTCATGCCGTGCCATGCTATGGGCCAAGCCATGTCGGCTAGGCCTCGTGCTGACCAGGAATAACCCGGCCCAACTCCTAAGACTAGGAACGAAGGAAATTAGTTGCTGTCGAGGGAGAATAGGGATGGGCCGTGGTGGTGTGAGCGGCACCCACGTGAGCTCCCATCCACACGCCGCACGTCTGAGGGTGACCTTTGAGATAGATTCCATAAGGGCATCCGCAAAATAAGGATTTCCATAAGGGCACTCCCAATGCAGAAACTATGAGATAGTTTCTATAATTGTCAATTAATGTAGACACTACCCATAGAAACGATACTCCCAATGGATAGTTTCTACAAATAAAATTTTCATCCAATCATCTATCTTCTCTCTCCTATCATCTACCTATCACAGCTCTTTCTATTTTGGTTCCTGTGTAGACATGGTTTCTATATAAGAAACCATTTCCTTATCTCTCCTCCTTAACTCCAATGACACATCAGCATTTTGCTTACTTGGCACCTTATTTAATGCCATAGAAACCATCCATAGTTTCTGCATTGGGAGTGCTCTAACTAATTACTCCATCCGTTCTTTTTATGTGATTTTTTTGTTTTTCACGATGCGATTTTGATCGCCATTATTTATAACTTTATACTAAAATATATTAATAAAATTATAATATTATGAAGGTATTTTAACGATAAATATAATGAGATAACTTTTTGTATAGCCAATTTAGATATAGTTTTGAGTCTATTGACAATCAAACTTAAAAAAAATATCGGCACAGATTTTAGAAGTCAAATAAAAAAAGAACAAAAACTGTATTTTATTTTGTCGTCGTCGTCGTCTGGCATGCAGAGTAGTTTATTTAATCCTAGTCATATTGCGGACCGTATTCGCATTCGATAATCTTAAAGCACCCTCGACACCAATCCCGGGCTTCGCCTTGGCAAGCGGACAAGGAGCAGCCGACGCGGGGAATGCTTCGCAAACCACGCTATCCTAATCCTCCACTAATCCGGATTATCGGTGGTCTAATGTACGCGGGGCCCACCAGAGGAGGAAGCCGCGACCCCTAATCCCCGCAGAATTCCACGGGGGCGCGTGGTGTGGAGCCGTCCGCACTGAACCCAAAACGCCGACCACGGCTTCATGCATGCCGTGTGCTGCACTTAAATAGCGTAGAGCGGACATAGCGGATTGGTCTCGGTGTAGCAGTTATCAGATAGCGAGCACAATATTTTTATCATGTATTCTAAATAATAATGATAATTTTAAGTTTTATATACATATTTAAATTATATCTTGCATCAAGCTAAAATGAAATATATTGCAATAATTTCGTATATATGATTTGAAACAATGCTAAAGCCGTTATATCGTCCGCTATTATCGTAGTAGCACCGCCATATTCCAATCTGCTACTTTGAGGGTGTGTTTGGTTGCCTGAATTTCCTTCGTCCTGGCTGGGTGGATCCGTATAATCTGAGAAAGAGCCTGTTTGGTTGCCTGTATGAGTGGATGCAGCCTGCATGAGCGGATGCAAAATACGCCTCATCTGGATGGGTGGATACGCTCAAAATGAGCTTCACTGGCCATCCTGGATGGGTTGATGCAGTGTATCTTATGCGGTCCCACGTGTCAGCCTCTCAGGTTTGGTAGACTATATCCGCTCATACAGGCAACCAAACATCATCTTAGTTTTTTTTGCATCCGCTCATGCAACCTCACCAAACATCTTCTTTTTCTGAAATACGATTCCACTCAGCCTGCATCCACTCAGTCAAGATATACGATACAACCTCCATCCACGAACCAAACACACCCTGAACCACTACGCCGTTACAATGACGGCCAGCACACTGGCTGTACTGGACACAGCTTTCTTTTTTTCTTTGATAAGGTAAACTTACACAAATATCCCCTATTTCTATTTGATTACTGTGCGTTATTTTCTCTTCCCCTGAAATTGATATTTCATTTTTATTATGTGTCAACTTTTTTTTTCTTATTTTAATGCTTGAACTAAGTTTTCTCGATTGGACGTACGGGGCTTGCCGACACAACGCTCGGGTTTGCGGGATCCAAGTAGTTTGCGACGACTTGCACGATAGTGAAATTTCTCACTTTTCTACTATCGCTCATATGGATTAGGACATCTTCAATGGTCTGAGTGAGCTAGCTATATGTATATACACAACATATATCCAATGTGGAGGAAAGAGAGTATGCATGGTGTCTCGTGTAGACATGGTGTCTATATAAGAAACCATTTCCTTATCTCTCCTCCTTAACTCCAATGACACATCAACATTTTGCTTACTTGGCACCTTATTTAATGCCATAGAAACCATCCATGGTTTCTACATTGGGAGTGCCCTTAAGCACTAGTCTATAACGTCAAACGAGGCAGCTTCTATAAATTCTGTGTGTGCATGTAAGCATCAAATAGCTATCCTTATAGATAGTTCTTTAGAATACTAGATTTAGTGTGTACTATATAGATGATGTGGAAGTTTTATAGTTAGAGTAAGTCTTATAATACAGCCTTCAGCTGGCTGTATAGATACTTACAGCCCACTTATCAGCCTACTCATATAGTAGTTACTGACCACCAAAGGTCAGTATGACCTACCCTTGCTCTCACAAAGTTTCT